>CM031239.1:585799625-585946798 GCA_018340775.1 Taxus wallichiana var. yunnanensis | reverse complement strand
AGGCGATTTGGTATTTGTTCTACATTTTGTTGCAGATCGCTTGGGCATACGAGCACATCGTATGCATCGCCAAAGAGGGCTACCCAGAGCCTGAATGGCCATAGGTCGTATACCGATATGGCTTTCGTGAGGTGGTTGGGGGTCATGGGCCACCACGACGAGCAATTGTTACAGTCGGGATGTGGCCTACTATGTACATCCTGCTGCAGAGGGCCTTACAACAAGAGACATCAGTATGGAGACCCTACGAGAGGTCACCATCCCGAGAGGAGCCCACATGATGCGCCTAATCCAAAGACACATTCCGGATAGCAGGATGGAGGCCAGAGAGTACGAGCGGATACCCCTAGAGAGGGTACACAGCAGATGGGGTGCGACAGACGAGCCACCTCCCGTCTCAAGACATGAGAGATGATGTAGAGGCCCCACTACACCGCACCACAGCCTTTGATCCGTTGGGTAGCGAGAGAGGCCAGCAGGTGAGGGCATAGATGATGCTTTGGTGCACGGAGCATACAGGTGTGGTGGGGCAGGGCAGAGAGCAAACAGATAGTCACGCTGCCACCGCACAGACTTGGCATGCACGCAGTGGATGAGAGAGATCAGCTCAGTGGGTGCGGCTCTTACGGTGGGTAGCTAAATGCAAGCACAGCAAAGATAGGTGTCTTACAGTGGGCAGCTAGCCTGTGCTCAGAGCACAGCAAAGACCACCACCAAAGACCACAGCCCACAAGTGCAGTACAGTACAAACGCAAGAAAGATTAGTAGTACCAAAGACTACCACTCAAAGGCCAATAACAGCTGTACACCCACAACCCCAGTGCATTGTGCACAGTGCAGTACCACGACCACAGCACCACCAAATGCACCACCCAAGACAGCACAGGGGCACCGGGCAGTAGGTGTCGTGACCAGCCCCAAGACTTCGGTGGCTCGAGAGCGTTACATGGAGGCTATAATGGAGGTCCGATACTATCGGGATATTCTCGATGGTACCGGGCTAATTATCAGCCCTATGCGGCACATAGAGCAGAGACCTCTGGAGCCGAGGTCTTAGGGAGGTGCAACTACAGGTGGTGGGTCCGTCACGGTAGGAGGCGAGAGGCACCACAAGGACCAGGCGATGGAGAGGTGCCGAGGGTGGTGGGGAGAGCCGAGGGATCCCGTACATGACTTTTGTATTTAGAGATGGGCACCTGTCTGCGCTTAAATCCGGTGTATTGATAGAGGCTCATGTGCCTATGTATTATTCATGTATTCATTTATTCATTTATTATATAAATGCTGCGAGCCGAGTACGGGTCAGATAGTGGATACCGCTCATGAGCCGAGTATATATCTATTTTCGATACGAGGGACCGGCTGCGAGCCGAGCTGAGATTTTTGACAGCTTATCGCGGCTGCGTGCCGGCTTTGTGGATTATGAGATCACAGAGGCCCCGATGTAGGGCACATTGTATTTTTGAAAATTTGTATATATACAGAGACGATGTTTTGATCCTCGTATGCAAAGTTGTTCAAAATGTGTTTAAATATTTTGTTAATATGGTCAGTAATATGTAATGTATGATAAGTTTTAGTTGACATGTTGATAGATGGATGATGTTGATGTTTTTGTTTGGCACGTATATATGAATGTCGAGTTATGTGATGAATTGGTGGTTTTGTGACATTGTGATATATGTAATCGATGAGTCGGATCCAAATGATGTATAGATTGATAGTTTCTTGATATCCGTAGTTGATGGTTTGTGTATTTGTATAAAATAAATGATATTAATGAAATTGTAATGCTATGTGTGGTGGATGAACAAATGTGGTAGATTGTGTTGTTTATGCAGAAAAGAGGCTGGCGCGACAAAAATTTAGGTGAGAAATGAAGAAAAGAACGTCTGAGAAAAGATAGGTGTGTAACCGATATCGGTTGAACCGATATCGGTATTGATAGACCGATATCGGTTAAGCTAACCGATACCGGTTATTTAGGTATGAGCTTTTCTAAAAATAGAAAAGCTAGGTGGTAATCGAAGTTGTAATTTTAGAGCCATGCAAGAGGTTAAATACGCGAACGTGACACTTTTGGCGACGAGACAGTATTTGCATGAGAGATTTGAGTGATAAGGAGAAGAGAGACAGAATTTGTATGAGAGATTTGAGTGATAAGAAAAGAGACCGGAAAGGTGAATGCGATCGAGATTCAGAAAGTAGAAAGGCGAATTTGAAAAGAGTGGTGATAATGGCAGACGAGGGGAAACATCCAAAGCAGCGGGGACAAGAGGGAAGACAAGGGCCACCTCAAGCTACCGCAACCCCGTGAGGTAAATGTTTTGGTTGTGATTTGTTTTTGCATGTGTTATGAATAAGAGATTAAGTGGGTAGATATGAAGAAGAAAACATGATAACAAGGGTTATAAGTGAGGTAAGTGTTACGTGGTAGGTAATCACGGGTTTCGGGTATGTCTGTGTATACAGAGAGGAATAAACGAGCAATTTATTGTCGTAGGTGGTTGTTTTAGGCAAGATGTATGTAATTGATAGTGACCGGTAGCGGTTAGAAAGAACCGGTATCGGTTACTCAACCGATATCGGTTATGTATAACCGATACCAAGCATCGGAGGAATTTCCGAATGTTTGAAAACCCCCATGTATTGAATGGTTGTTTGTTGTTTTGGTGTATGCAGGCAGAGGCAGGATTGAGGATGAATGATAGTGTGCCAGCGCTGTTGTCACGAATCCGAGCGGATGTAACACCAGCTGAATGGACATTGATAAATCGTTTGGGGTTAAGTGGAATCCGCTATTATTCACGAATCACACGTAATCATGCTATGTTGCAGGCATTGATTGAGAGATGGAATCCCGAGACAAATACCTTTTATCTGCCAACAGGGAGATGACAAGAACATCGAAGATGTGCTTGGATTTTGAGACTCCCTATTACAGAGAACCAAAGATATCGTGCACTACCTAATACGGCACCTAGGGAGCGATAACAGCAGATTTGGTCCATACGCACGAGATTTGACACACAATGGGGTTTATCTTTTACATATGGGTAATGTATGCAGACACCCCGAGGAGACAAGGTTAGCAGTGATATTAATGATAGTGGTAGGGTATTATGCGTTACGAGGCTAAGGGGAAGATTTCCAAAGGCATTGATGTGTGTTATTTGGGGAGATGTTAGAAAGGAACGTGACTTTTGCATGGGCACCTGCATATTTGCGTAGCTATACACAGGGTTTATGGGCTTGTCAGAGGCGAAATCATGGGACGACCTTTGGATAGTTCATACTTATTACACTTTGTTGGGCCTATGAGCACATTGTTTGTGTGCGACCAATAGGCTGACCCATCCAAATCGGGAGAAACCAGAGTGCGAGGTTGGGATTCAGACGATGGGTCCGGAGACAGTAACAAGAGGCCGATCCCGTGCCGTGACGGGTGATATTGAGTATTACAGTGTATGGGAGAGAGTGATTTGATTACTGGATATCTCTGTTGGAGGCCATACTGAAACTATATGGTAACAGAGAACATAGCCGAGGAGTTGAGGGGTGTAGAGCGATTGAGGTGGATCGCAGGCACGTAGCCAGGTAGTATGAGAGGATTCATATAGATCATGTGCGGTGACAATTTGGATTTGTGTAGGATATACCCCGGCTTATAGACCATATATGAGGATCGACGCCAAGGCAAAGATTCTCCCCCACCTCCCAGCCAACACCTCCGTAAGGGCTCGAAGAGGTAGCAGCCTGATCGCAGGGGTAATGGATGCGGAACGACAGAGGCCTATAGATTATGGTGGGTAGCAGAATCGCGAGGTGTACGTGAGCTGTCCGACATAGCCGTGATTACAGCAGAGAGGGATCGTCTGCAGTGTTTGGTTCAAAGCACTCCAAACGCAGTGAATGAGACAAGAGGATTGTTAGTGGTCATGCGAGTCACTTGGACGGAGAGACTAGAGGCCGGAGTCCTCCATGCGAGAGGGTGTATTCATATGTTACAGGAGAGATCAAGGCAGATCACTGGGCGGTACCAATAGCCGTGGTACCTTTGAGGACGAGAGGCCCGGCGAGAGGGGTCGATGATCACGATCATCACCTAGTTTGGGATGAGGTGTGAGGGTCCGAGTAAATGTTAGCAAGGTATAAGAATAAATAAGGATGCCGACTCATGTGTCGATGATAGAGAAGATGTATTTGTTTAACATCTAAATAAAACTGAATATGTATGTTGATTTGAGTTACAATAATAATAAGATTGTTTGTGCTTTGATTTTTGGTGTTTTGAAAAAGGATAAAGAGGACTGTGATTAAATAGAAATACACAAAAATATTTATATTCACCACACAGGATAGGTTATGGTAGGGGATGGTCAAGCTAACCTTGGGAGACCCCATGTCTCCGAAGTGCTCGCCTACATAGCCCATTGCACAAAGCAAGGAGGGGCCTCGAGATCGATGTAGTTCTCCTTAGGATCGGGAGAGCGAATTCGTGCAATTGGGTACGGTTTAGGTAATTGGTTGGTTGGTAAAAATATTAAGATTAGTAAAGGTAAGGTGGATGGTTTTGGTAATGAATTGGTGATGCCGTAAAAGGTATGAGGGAAACGAAAGTTAGCTCGCCCAAGTAGTAG
The DNA here is from genome assembly GCA_018340775.1 of Taxus wallichiana var. yunnanensis. Taxonomy (NCBI): domain Eukaryota; kingdom Viridiplantae; phylum Streptophyta; class Pinopsida; order Cupressales; family Taxaceae; genus Taxus; species Taxus wallichiana. The sequence goes on along the minus strand of CM031239.1, from coordinate 585,942,158 downwards.
GGAATCGGGTCCGATTAAGGTCAACACACAATCCTAGATGCGAGGCAAAGCGAAAGAGTGCTCCGTAGATGAAGAGAGCTAAACAAACCACACCACGTAGAACGAGCTTAGAGCCCTGATACCGTGCATAGATGAGAAGTCAATAGGTGAAAAGAGTTGTGTGATCACAATATATCGAGCGTACATTACGTCCCTTGAGTTGAAACAAATGGTGAGGTGAGGTGGATGATATAGCTGAGGTATGGAGAACTTATTACAAAGTGAGTGTTCTGACGAAAGAGAACCTACCCTAAATAGACAAGTCCATGACTCAAAAGTCCTTTTGAATGAGGCTTTTCTTTTATTGAATGTAGACTGATCGATGCGGGAAGTCTACAAGGGATATTGATTGTATTATTCTTGAGGTCTTCACGAAGCTGATCAATGTGAGAAGCTTCTGATAAAGGCTGACTGTGTATAGCTGTCCTTCGAGGGAGCAATGATCTATTTATAGTAGCAGATATGATCAGTAATGCATAGTGCTCTTCTGGGGAGCAAATATATATAATAAGCAGCAATAGTTCGGCATATAGTTGTCTTTGAGGGAGTAGTCTATATTTAATTTAGATGACTAGATGTTCATTTGGCGTGAAGCATCTAGTTTAGTAGGAAGTTTGACTCAAGAAAATCCCATAAGAATACGGCTTATTTTAATACTTTGAAGTCATGGACTAGACTAAAAGGGGAAGGAATCATCAAGGGGAGGTGAGGATCAAACTATGTGAGCTTGATTGTTATTATGAAGTGTAGGAAACAGTGTATGTAGTGGTAAGTGAGCTCAAGGGACGAGCGGCAGTAGATAAGAAGTGATATAACACTAATTTCAACAGAGAATGGTCGAAGATGCAAGGCATTAAGGGGTTCGTGCTCAGGTTTACCATTAAGTGAAGCTAAATGATAAGTACCAGATCCATAGGTATGAGTGATTATATAAGGCCCAATCCAATGGGAGCAAATTTTCCACATTTTCTCTTTTCTAGTTTGGTTACATGTTGATTCTCTTTGAGAACAAGATCACCAACCTTAAAGGTACACTCATGAAGTCGCTTATCATAAGCACGTTTAATGCGTTTTGATAGATTTGAAGGTGATCAAGAGCCGTAAGATGGCGTTCATCAAGAAGCTCCATTGGGCTAACCGCTCTTGGCGGAAATCATCGTGGTGAGAATATCCCGAAGAGATATTCTAAGGGAGGGTATTTGTATTTCGAGAGGCAAAACAGCCTCAAGTACCGTATACCAAAGAAAAGGTGTGGCATTAGTAGAGGTACGAATGCTAGTACGATAAGCCCAAAGGGCAAAGGGAATGTGATCGTGCCAATTTCTTCCGGATTCATTGACAACTTTCATGAGGATTTTGGTTAGTGTTTTATTAGAGGACTCGGCTTGCCCATTGGCTTGTGGATAGTAAGGTGATGAGAAACTAAGTTTAATACCAAGGTTGTCACACAGTCTTGCAACAACTTGTTTTTGAAAGATTTTCCATTATCTGTTATCAGGCGATGAGGAACACCAAAATGACAGATAATGTGGTGGTTAATGAACTCGACAATTTTTTTCTTTTTTGATTGAAATGAGTGGAATAGCCTCCACCCATTTTGTGTAATATTCGGTCACTGTGATTATCCAACGGTGACGTTGTGAAGAGGTTGGGTGAATCTCACCAATAAGGTCTAAACCCCATTGTGAGAAGGGCCAAAGATCTCGAGCGATCTGGAGCGGGTGGCTAGGAGTATGTTGAAGGTTGGCATGTTGCTGACACATAACACAACGCTTAACATATTCATAGCAGTCGTTATTGAGAGTAGGCCAATAATAACCAAGGCGAAGGATTCGTTTGGCCACGGCAAGGCCGCTAAAATGTCCACCACAAATACCGTCATGGACCTGTTGGATGGTATGAGTGGCCTCCATGCCAGTTAGACAGCGAAGGAGGATGCCATCAAAGCCACGTTTATAGAGGAGTCCCCCCATGACAACATAACGCGAAACACTTTTAAGAAAAGCACGTTTGCATTCGGTAAGGTCGTGTGGGAGGACAGAGATTGTAAGGTAGTCGTGAAATTGGTGGTACCAGGTATCCTGTGAATTAGTAGACACAGTATTTATCATACAAACTACCGGGGTTGAATAGGATGGGGCAAAAAGTTGTTGGACCACGACGAATAATTCGTAGTCGGTTGGCGCGGCAAGGAATTTGCGAGGCTAAGCAAGCCATAGTATCCGCAAATTTGTTAGTGGAGCGGGAATGGTTTGTATAGAATAGTGGGTAAATAAGGCTAGAAGTGAATCCACGTAGTGTTTGTATTTTGAAGTTCCTCATTTTTGCATTGGTAGATGCCCATAACTTGATTGACTACCAATTGAGAGTCACCAAAAATGTTGATAGATTTGATACCTAAGTGTAACGCAACTTGAGACCTGAACAAGGGCCTCGTATTCCGCTGTATTATTAGTGCAAGGGAAATCAAGTCGGAATGAAAGAGGCATAGGTTCAGCGTTGAGAGGAATGAGAACAACGCCGGCTCCTCCACCGCGCTGGCATTTAGATCCATCGAAGAAGAGGGTCATTGGGTACGACTCCTCCGTGAGGGAAAGAGTAGCGATGAGTTCGTCGGGAAATGTGAAATTGGTAAATTGTTCCCCAGGTAAAGGAGCTTCCGCAAGTTGGTCTGCGATGGTTTGTCCTTTGATTGATTTCTGGTGGACAAACTCAAGGTCGAGGTCGGCGAGAAGCATGAGCCATCTAGCAATGCGTTGGTTCAGATGAGGTTTGGCATACATGTAATGGATGGGGTCTGTATTGGTGATGACGAAAGTCTTGTGATTTAGAAGGTAGTGTCGGAGTTTGGTGGCCACGAATGATAGGGCAAGGCACAATTTTTCTACATGTGTGTACCTAGTCTCATAGTCCACCAAAGTACGACTTATATAATAAACGGCTTGTTCGTGATTCTCAGAGTCACGATGTGCAAGCATGGCTCCTGCACAAATGGCGTGGTCGGTGGTAGAAAGGTAAAGGTAGAAAGGGCGGTCGTCTTGGGGTGGGATAAGCACGGGTGGCTCGTGAAGAGATAGGATTTGAGAGCTTTGAAGGCTTGGTGACATTCTTCGCTCCATTGGAATGCAATATCCTTTTTAAGGAGGTGATGGAAAGGTTGACACCGATCCGAGAGTTGGGAGATGAAACGTCGGATAGATTGGAGCTTACCTTGTAAACTACGCAATTGTTTGAGATTTTTGGGTGGGGGCATTTCTAGGATAGCTTTGACTTTAGATGGATCGACCTCAATGCCACGCAAAGAGATGATAAAGGCAAGGAGTTTTCCCGAAAGAACACCAAAGACACATTTCTTCGGTTGAAGGCGGATAGAATATTGTAACAAAGTGCATCAAAAATAATGGTTAAAACATCGAGATGTTCACTACGATGTTTAGACTTTGCTTTGAGAAGATCGTCGACATAGTCTTCAGGATAGTGTGCATAATGTCATGAAAAATGTAGGTCATAGCCCACGCTGATAGGTAGCACCAAAGATTCTTAAGGCCAAATGGCATGACACGATAACGAAGGTTCCCAAGGAGTTATGAAGGCGGTTTTGTGTTGATCGGAAGGCAACCAAAATTTGGTTGTATCTCGAAAAGCCATCCATGAGAGAGAGCATCTCATGACCTGCAGCTTAGATCAACAAGTTGGTCAATGCTAGGTAAGGGGAAGTCATCCTTAGGGCAAGCGAGGTTAAGATCCGGAAATCAGCATATCCGAAGTCCCCTGTCGCTTTAGTAGCGTGTACGATGTTAGAAATCCATTGAGGATAGTCAATAGGCAAGATGAAGGAAACAGAAGGAGTCGTTGGAGCTCCTCTTTTGACCAAGAGAGCAATGCGTGGATGCATTTTTCTCAATTTTGTTTGATTTGGTTTGGAATTGGGGTTTAGGGTGATGTTATGGATGGCGATGGTAGGATCAATTCCGGCATGTCGGCGTAAGACCATGCAAAGCTTGGTTGCGAGCACGGAGAAAGGTAGTAAAGGTGGCTTGTTCGATGTGTTAAGGAATTGTCCAATCTTCACAATGTGAGGATCCTTCTCCGTGTGGATGTTGATTTCTATGGTAGATCGTTCAAAGCATAGTTTGGGTTTCGATGGTAAGGCTCGTTGAATATAAGAATCATCCGCGCGCGAAGGTAAGTGAGGATGGAATCGTCATCCCGGCATTCAACAACATTAATCAAAGGCGAATCCTCTTCGATCATGTCTAGATAAAGAAGGGGCAAAGAAGATGGGTCGTCATTATCGCGTTGATAAGTGAGAGGACCTATGAAGATAGCATTTATGAAAAAAAGAGTTAGGAGGGATGGATTCGTGGTCTATAGATTCTCAAGTGTGATGATGGCAAAGTGGGTGATGATGGTTTGGTAGAGCGACGTCTTCTTCTTCCAGATACAAATGACAGGGGAGGTGTCTCCCGTGTAGGTGTATTGGGAAAACTGAGACCACTGCGATCATTGTGTTTACGGGTAGTCATGGGAATGAGTGTATGTCGGCCTTGTTCGTAAAGGCCAAAACAAAAGCCTTTCACGCCATTGCGAGTCAAGAAGGTGAGGGCGAAAGGACGATTTGTCAAGTATTGAAAATTGATTGGAAAGGAACCACACCAAGAGGAGGTTCGGGGGTAATGGAGGATGCGTCAACACCCCCATACGTTAGGTTAGTGCGGCAATGGGTGGTCCGTAAGAGATTATCTCCCCACGCGACGGTCGTAGGTGGGATGTGCATGTAATTGTCCGTACTCTGCGGGGTAGGAAAGAACTAACGTTATATAGGCGGTACTCCCAGGCGTAAGGCGCTGAAAACATCTACTAAGGGGTCGGAGGTTGGAATGTTAGCTGCGGGAAGGGAAGTGGTTTTTGCGATGGTGGTTTCATCAATTGAAGGCGTAGGCGCGGTTGAGGTGGATGGTTGAGGTACATTTGAGGAGGATGGTTGGGTTGAATGTATGGGTGTCTTGATTGGTATAAGCACATCGTTAGGGTGGTATAACATATTGCAGGTTTTAAAGGGGGGAGGGTCAGCTTTTACGGTGTAAGACTTCCCCTCGTACTCAAATTTTATGCATCTATGTAATGTTGAGGGAACGCATCCCATGGCTCGGATCCAAGGATGACCCAACAATATATTATATTGGAACTCTCCCTCCAAGACATAGAAGAGTTCGGGTAAAGTACATGGTCCTACGCGAATGTTGAGGATCACGGTGCCTAAGGTAGAAGTAATAGCGTCATTGAATGACCGCAACATGATGGGGTTGCTGCACACATGCAACTAGAAGGGATGTTCATCCGTTGGAAGGCTTTTGAAGAGATGATGTTTAGGCTAGCGCCCCGTCAATCATAACCCGACGTACTCGAATATCCCGGACGTAAGTGGAGATGAAAAGGGTAGGATCGGGGTCTTCGTACCAAAGTCGACAATTTCATCTTCGTGAGAAACTGCACAGCACTTGTTGTCATGACGAGAGATAGAAGTGGTTGGGCAAAGGGGTTGTTTGGTGAGAGAAGCAATGTGATTGGGTGTTAGAATGGAGGCGAGGCAAGGTTTCATTAGGTAAAACCTCTATCCTCAAAGGATCTCAACGAGAGCTTGTCGATGAGATTCGTAAGTCTCGAATGAGATCATACAATGTCATTTTTATGGGCGATTGGTGAAGCCGTTTAATCATATTTCGGTGGGCAATGCCATTAGAGATGGGATAGGCGGTCTCGCGAATGACCACTTTAGGTGGTGGTGCAATCGGGATGTTTGACGGAGAAAGAGATGTCGCAGGTGTGTTTTCTTTTGCTTTCCCATTGTTTTTCTGCCCTCGAGTAGCGACACTAATCATATTAATCTCGTAGACCTGAGATGAGGAAGATGGTTGGGATAACTCATGGTCTTCAAGAGGTGGGGTTGTAATAATGACAGATCTTGGTGAGGCGGGGACAGATGGTATAGGAGAGGGAATGGAAACTAAAGGTCTCTCCCTTCGTAAGTTGTCTTTCTTAATCTTTCTATCCGGGAGAGGTGACTGGCGAAGGATGGTTTTTAGAGCTTTGCATCCCTCCACATCATGTCCTGGTGTGTGGTGATAAGCGCAGATTTTAGACTCATCGTAACCCATAGGTCGGGGCTTAGACGGGTCATAAGGTCTAAGTGGAGGTAGGGAAATGGTCGCATTCTCCACCAACATAGCAAGGATTTTGGCGTAAGATCCTTTGAGTGGGTCAAAATCAAAGAGGATGAGGGTATTGATTGTGGTGGGTTTGGTAATGTTTGGGCATGATTGGTTCGCATGGGTGGTGGTTTAGCTTAAAGGGTGTTGATACATGGTTTTTACTAAACGTGATTTCTTTGCACAGGCTTACGTTGGATGATGAGGCCGCAGATGATGTGGTATCGAAAAAACAACCATGGGGAAATAGGAGTGACTGAAAAAAATCTTTTGATGATGGAATTTGTTTAAGGTTGATAGGTGGACAGATACGCGAGTGACGGTGTTTGCTATACCCTGAATTTCTGTATAGGTGTAGAAGGCGTAGGTTATTTTGAAGAAAACGCAGGAGGTATGATATATTGATGTAAGGTAGAGGGATGGGGTCCCAATATGGAAGGTAGGTATGACGATGATGGTTTTGATTGTGATAGGGGCACGGATTGAGTTTGTCTCCTAGGTGGCGGAGTGGATTTATTTTTGGATAGATCGAGTCGCTTAGGCGGGTGCGTTAGACTGGGCATTGGTGAGGTCCCAAGCGTATGGGAAGATCTGGTTAAGTTGATAGAAGTGGACGGGGCATTTGGTAGAGGTGAGGGGGGTGAAGGTGAGAACAGGGGCATTTTAAGCTTCTGTAAGCACTTCGGGTATATGGTGGAGACATCGGGATCGAGTCATTTGCATTTGAGTACAAAAAGGGGTACTCAAACGTTCCCATAGGGCCTGTCTATCTTCCTCGTGGAATGACAGGTCTCAGTGTGATTTGTAATTTTTAAATGTACGAAAGAAAGGTGGGTTGTAATTCCAGTCATCATGGGTGTGACACAGGGAGGTAGATGAGGCAATCGTATCAATAGATGTTAAGAGGTCAACCGGTCGTTGAAAAGATTTAGGTGATGAGGGACTAATAGGTAGGAGGGCGTGTTCGAGGGCATCATCACGTTTAAATAATGTGATGATGTTAGTGTAAGAGATTTCTCGTCTAAGGATGTCAAAAGGAGTGGCGAGCCTTCCTCTTGTGTAGCTAGAGTGGTAGAAGGGGACGTTTGGGAAATAGATAAATTAGATAGCATCCGCTCACACCAGTAGGGATGTGGTGTAAGAAGAATCGCCGATGAGAAGAGAAGTCCGGGCGCTTAACTCTTCTATGGGTAAAGGAATGATTTCACTTTGGCTTGATGGTGGTGAAGGAGGTTCAAACTCCCCGTGTTGGTGGAGAGGCTTGATTTAAAATTTTTTCAATAGAGGCTTTTGGATGAGAATCGAAGACTGCATGGATCCCATGAACACTCTCCTCGGCTAAGATATCTTGGTTCACGTTACCATTGGACGAGTGATTCGGGAATGGCTTGTTGAAAATTTTCAGATTTCGGTTAGCAGGGGCGTTAGGATTATCGAGGGTTATATCCCCTGCGTCAACCATTTCCTGCACTATGTTTTTCAACATCTTGCAGTTTTCATGACTATGTCCTTTTACGCGGTGAAAGTTACAAAAGTCATTTTCTTTGTACCAGGAAGGTATTGCGCGGGTGGAGTCAAACCCAGAGTGAGGTTTAACAGGGGGCAAGGTGATAGCCCCAGCTTTGAGCAATTTCTCCAGGATGACGCCATAAGTTTCTCCCAAGGGAGTGTAATTGGTGGGCTCGGCTTTGTACTTATAAGTGGTTTTCGGCGAGTATCGACGGTGTTTGAGATTTGACCATTACCGCGTGGATAGCTCCTTTTGATTTAGAAGAAGTGGACGCGTGAGGAGTGGTGGTGTTTGGCTTGTTGGTAGAATCAGGAGTTCGGAAATTGGGGTTTTTGTTACGCAACCGCAATTTCTCTTCTTCTAAGGCTCGAATTTCAAGTTTCCGAGCCATGGTAAAGGCCTCGTCGAATGTGCGGAAAGTTTGAATTTGGAGGGTAGGGGAGATGTGTTTAGCGCAGGCCGCGTAAATAGTTCAATGAGTTCGGTTTGAGGCAAGGCATACGTAAGTTGGTTGATAAGGCCCCGCCATCGTCCAACGAAATCTATGATAGATTCGTCTTCAAATTGTCGGATGGCATAGAGGTCAGTGATAGATACTTTCTTGCAATGTTAATGGAGAAATGATCCAAGAAAGATTGGGCTAGTTGGTTAAAAGAGAAGATTGAGTCTTTGGTTAAAGCAACGTACCACTCAAAGGCGAGTCCCGATAAGGACATGGGAAAGGTGCGGAGTAACAAGGCCATCATGGGCAATCAAATAACAAGCATGTCTAAATGATCGCAAGTGTTGTTGAGGATCCTCTTTACTATTAAAACGAGTAAACTTTGGCAACTCCCATTGAGGAGGATATGAATGAAGAGGGACAGAAGGGTGAATGGGCTCCCGACAAACTTGCTCGTATGTCAAGGCGCTACGACTTCCTGAAACGGAAGCCTCCGTGTTTGCATTTTGTCCATCATTTGTTTGATGAAATCTGTGGTTGGATGAGATGATGGTGCCACAGAATAGGGATGTCCCATATAAGGTGTTGAGGTTACTGGATACGTGTATGGGAATGAAAAGGTAGGTGGAGCTTGAGAAGGAAAGCTCGTGTGTGAATAGGTGGCGAGAGTAAGTCATGAATGGAGTGGTCTCAAAGAGAGATGAGATAGGGGCAGTTGGTGGTAACGATACGTGGGGTCCGGGTTAACCAAAGGAAAGCTAATCGGGTCATATAAACCTCTCAAGCAATACGGATTGGGAGACGGGGCTAGAGATGCAGGAAGTAAGGCAAAGGTTATCGGGAGGAGTGGGAGCTAAATGAGTAGATATACTAATAGGCATGCTAATAAGGAGCTGACCATCAAAGGCGTACGGTCGGGGCATGAGACAAATAGTATTGTGCAGTACTGGGATTAGCATCCGAAATTTGGCAAAGTCCTTGTCTCCTACAAGAATTTGGGGATCTCACCGTGTCCATAGGGTTCCCTATAGAATGTGAAGGGGGTGATTCAGGCAAAGACACAGAGCAGGCATGTGAAACCATGGCGGCCGCTTGCTTCCGAGTGATGACAACCATAGACAAGAACACACAGGAAAGTTTCAATCTATCAAGAACAAAAACAACCTCAGAATGATGAATCTGGCAAGTTGGTGGTTTGTCAGGGGCTGATGAAGACAGTAACCGATATCGGTTTAGTAACCGGTGTCGGTCACAGAGCAAATGACGTCGGTCCCTTAACCGATGCCGGTGTCAAAAGTCTAGGATAAGAAGATATAAAAGGCTGCTAATTTGATTTTTAGCAACGTTGAGTATATTTATCAACTTATTGATCACAGAAGACAAAGTATGACAGAGAAAATAGAATTTGAAAACAAGCAAGAGGCACACGCAAATCTAGAGATTAATCCTAGGGTTAATTTTAGTTATCGTGGGCTTATGCCTTTAGACGTAAGATGATGTCAGAATCCTAAACAACAAGACCTAGGGGAAATGTCAAGTTTGTTTTGGCTTATAAGGTTACCTCAATCGGGCGGAGGAATACCGCGGAAAAGGGGGGATGTTTGAGCTGTTGTGTTAATTGTGAAGTGATTCGGTATGTGTTGTGCAGTGAAACTAAGGTTAATTTCCTGTCAATACCGTGGATATCACCCCCACGTGTATGACCTGTTACTTAATCTATGTTCACTAGAATTGAAGAACAACAAGCAGGAATGCAATGCACGTGTTTTAAACCCAAATCGAAAATTATATTCGATGAAGCAAGAGAGATGACTTTCACTAATGCGAAACTAGGAAAGCAAGACAAATTCTTTACGAAATATATAACAAAAGCAACAGCAAATATGCTTCCTAAAATGAAAATAAGCAAGAGAAAGAAACCCAAAATGGGTCCCACCGGGCGTGCCAAAATGTTTCACTCGGAATGTTTCGGCTTCTGGGAATAGAGTTGCTTCTATCCTTTCATTCCTTTTAGAAACAAATGAGGTTAGGGTTAGGAGGAATACCTGTTGAATGTCGAGATGGTGTGCGCGTACCGTAGAGAAAGATCAGGCTGACTGCGGAGAACTCCTTTTTGTCTTGGAAGGACTACCTGCAAATAAGAACACAAGACCACAAGATTTTGATTAAACAATAAATGAGGAAACTGCCTTGGGCCCAGGAAATATAAAACTTCCTTTTGAAGGTGGTCAGTTCCCCTGCTAATATGAATTAACACAAAAGACTTGCAAAATATCAATTAAATTGTTTCGTTAAACTGGGTAGGGGGAAAGGCTGGTTTTCTGGTTTTGATCAGAGGAACCGATGTCGGCATCGATAACCGATGCGATTACATCGATAACCGATATCGTTACGATCTTCTTAGTAGCTATGGTGTTTGTAATGGCTGGTTTTTGGATGGTATTAGGAAATGGGATGATTAGAAACAAAAGAATGACAGTTAGATGCAATGGCACGTTGGGTAGTGGATTCAGAAACGGATTTAGGAGCACTGAGATTCAAGAAGCATAAGAAATGTTATAACAAAGGACATGCAAGATGTGACTTACTGGTTTTGACCAAGATGCAAGTTGATCTCCTTGGTTGTAAACACTTCTGGTTTCTTTACTCGTCTCTGCTCTGTCAAGTGAAGATCTGGACTCTGTTCCTCGCCGCAATGCTCTGATCCAGATCCTTTGGATCTCCAAAATGAAATTCCGATCCGCTTGTTTTGGTTTCCCATTTACTGAACCGATGGCGGTTGCGTAACCGGCGCTGTCAAAGTAGAACCGGCATCTCCAAGGAAAAAAGAAAGTAAAATAGCCCACCTCCGTTGTTTGGCTTGGGAGCCCATTTACAGGGAACCGATGGCACAAGGTTGCGTAACCGACTGGTCAATTTTTAGTAAAATAGCCCACCTTCCCCGCTTTTCCCGAGAGATCAGTTGGGCTTGGTCAAATGGCTAAGGTCGGCTTTGGGTGCGAGTAAGGAGGCATTAGTTATGGATGTGAGTCTGACCAAGTCATGGGTCTTAATTAGGTTAGTTTAGGGTTATGGCTAGGTCATGATGAGGTGGCAGAGTGAGGTAGCGGGTAAGGTGATGTGGATTTATCAATTACAAGGTAATTAATAAATAATTGTGTAAAGTTTAGGTAATGAGGTTAGGTTGCGAAATGGGATGCGGGTCACAAGGGATCGTAAGACATGAATTTGGTGTCTACACAAAGTTCCAAGGAATAATGCTATAACAAGTGATCATTTGAAACTCTTTATTAATATGATGGAGGATTTTGAAATTGGATTTGAGGATGTGTACATTAAATTGTTTGTCCACACTTTAGAGGAGGATGCTAGGGATTGGTATAAGGCCTTGCCAAATAATTCTATTGATTCATGGGCTGAAATGTAGAATGCATTCAGGCTGCAATATGGTGACAAGACTGATCCCAGGTTCCTCTTATCAGAGTTTGAGAATATCAAGAAAAACCCAAATGAAACAGTCCATGACTTTAACACAAGGTTCAATAAAACTTTGAGGAGATTGTTAGTGAATTTAAGACCATGTGATGAATCTTGTTTGATAAAATATTCTAATGCATTTGACAAGAAGGATTCATATTACTTGAAGGATAAAAATCCTAGCAATTTAAGGCAGGCCTTCACCATGGCACTTCAAATTGAGAACAATATCAAGGCTATTGGGAAACCTCCTAAGAGAGATGGAGTTAAATTAGTAAACCCTAACAAGCCTCAATCAAACAAGAGTGTAGACTTGGAGGAAGTGGTGAAAACATATGTAGGGGCTATTAAAGAGATTTCCTACAAGTTGGCAAGAGCCGAGAAGGGAATTGGATAAACTTCACAAGGTCAACCTAGGCAACAAGCACATGATAGATTTAGAAATCACCATAGGAATGAGCAGCGATTTGATGAAAAAGGTAAAGGACATATGGGATTTGGAAATAGAAAATCTCATGCCAAGGAAAGTAAGGTTGTGCTTGATCCATTAAAGGCTAAAGTGGCTAGTATTGATGATGCAAATCAGATTGACTGGTGTGATAGATGTTTCTTACCCAATCCGCCATGTGAAACAGATCAGAAAATTGAAGAGGAAGTTGATGATTATAATATGGATGATGATATTTGAATGATGGACTACCCTACAAACTCATGTCAAGGAGCAACATCCACTCGAAGTGATAAGTGCAAGGAATGTTGCTAGCTTTTGGGATTTCATCCAACGGTACATCTTCTTCCCTCTCATGTTTTAGAAATTGATAATGTACAAGCATTTGAGCTTCCCAATAATGATTTTATGTACTTGAGGGCATTGATGATCAATAAGTATGATGAGGTATACCCTCGGAAGAAGATAGGTAAGCTGCTTATGAATGTTGTTTTTCCCAAGAGAAGGAGTATAACACAAGAAGTAATGCTATCAAGGGAGCTGGACTCCTCGGGTAAAAATAAAACCCTATTGCTTTCTAATATCCCAAAAGAAGTTCCTAAGAAAGAAACATCTACTAAGATCCCTGCTATCCCAAGTAAAAGTTATGCTTCACCCCATGCTCAAAATGTTAAAAACCTTGTGCCATCTAATGAAATTTCCATCCCTCCTTCTATTTATTTTTCCTAAATACATTCCTATGACATTGCTCAAGTTATGAGCCAAATCAAGGTCATTGTTCCAATTTTTAGCTATTTAGAATTCCCGAGCACAAGAAGAGAGCACTTGAGTATATGGGATTGAAGAGGAGAAGGCTTTTGTAAAAGAAATGTGAATGTTGTATAGGCTCCACTTTCTATTGCATAAGTAAGAAAAGACATCAGCATTGGAAGAATTTGGTGAACCATCGAGGTATATTTTGGGAACATCCTTGGTTGGATCTCGGTTGAGTGTTGACCCTTTCTTAACAACTTTGATCATCAAGGACGGGTTGCTCACACATAATTTTTGTTTGACTCAGGGCATCATGCGATGTCATGCCTTTAGAAGTTATGAATGAGTTAGATATCAAAGTAACAACATCATATGGAAAATGTATTGCCATGGATTCCAGGGAAGTGCCAGTTGTTGGGTGTGTCAAATGTTTGGTGGTGCAACTTGTAGCCAATCCAGGTAAGAATTTGAAACTTGATGTTGTAATTGTTGATTGCCCTACCAAATGGGGTATGTTATTGTCAAGAAAGTGGGCTGCAAGTGTTGGAGGGAGTGTCCAAATGGATATGTCTTTTGCCACCATTTGTTAGAATTTGAAAGAGAGAGAAAAACTAAATAAATGTGTAAAGAATGATTGAAGAGAAAACGGGATACACACTGCTCAAATGGGTTGTGTTTCGGGTATTTATTATGCAAATACGATTACAAAATTAGTTAGCGGTTACAATGCATAACCATACAAAAACAATTATAAAAGGGGAAGTCTTATTCATTTATTCCTACACCCCCTCTTAATAATTACCCTACATAACTCAAAAAAAAACAATCTAACAAAACGAACTACGCAATCTTCAAACACTTTCACTTTGAAAGAATTGCTATGATAAGGTAGGGCTCCATCAAGCTGCTTTTTAACCTTTATAAAGGTTTAGCTCCCGATCTGAATTCTCGAAGTTCCTGACTCCACCTCCCTGAACTCCCGAATCATAGATCTCCCGAATTATTGGACAACCATCCATACTAAGCCATCCACAAGCTCCATCAAGTTGTCTCATGACCCTTGTGAGGGTATAATTCCCAAGATCCATAGTCTCCCAAACTATCTGAGAAACCATCCATACCAAGCTTCATCTACCTCGTATCCTTTATTTCCTTCAAATTTTAGAGCATCTTTATAGCACATATTCATCACTGTCCTCACTACCTTCTGCATCTTGTGGGTCTTCAACCATGGCTATATTGGTTGTATTTGATATGAATTTACCCTTGAGCACATCATTAGCTCGAACATGACAATCCCATGTGTGACCTCTTTTCTTACAATAATGACATTCAATCTCTGACTTATCTAATCTTTTATGATATTTTCTGGTTCTAGAATAGAATGCACTTTCTTCTTTGGGAATGACCTTCTGCATCCTCTGTAGTTCATTTTTCCTCAGCTAGAAGAGTTGTTATCATATCATCTAGAGATTGAGATTGAATTTGACTAGGGTAAAAACTACATTGCTATATTTTGAAGACAAACTATTTAATAGGACAGATTTGGCATCTTCATCCTCAATTACAGCTTTCACTTCTGCTAGTTGTCTGATCAAGGACCTTAGATTATTAATGTGGCTTGACATAGAGACTCTCGTCATCCATTTTGAACCTATATAATTGAAGTTTTAGGGAAAAATTGGTATTGATTGCTTTCGCTCCAAATAATTTATTTAGAGTATCCCAAATTTCCTTTGATGATTTGTCTAGGTCTACATGATGAAGTTCAGAGTCAGAGAGAGCAAGGCCAATAATAGCTTTCGCTCTATCATCTCTGCTTTTCCATTCTAACAATTTCAATGCATTGGTAGGTGTTGTCTCTTTCCCATTTACAATACCCCACAAATTTTTATTCATAAGTTACATTTGTATTTTCACTCTCCATGTATGAAAATTTAGACCAGAATATTTTTCTATGGGAATTTCCATTTTAATAAAATAGAATAAATACAACTACGTATTTTGGAAATGAATAAATAAAATAAAATAAAATACCATTTGCACAGTTCCATGCCCTAGCGCAGGTAGTCTTTTTGCTTCTCTGTCATTCCTTCCTTATGTCTGTGAAAATATTTTTGCCCCAAAATTCGTGGACTATAATAATGCACCATATTAGCGCAAATTGCGACTGTAAAAATGTCTAAAATCATGATTTTTATTGGATATTAAAATCTAACCATTTGTGCTCGAAAATGTTGTTATTTTCCTAAAAAACATGCCATTCGCGACTGCATTCGTGACTATATTTTTGTGACTTTTTTTTTTAGAAAAAAGTGAGTGTATTCTTCTGATTTGCGATTGTACAATGTGATTTTTCGTGCCCTAATGGCGTGCCCTTGATTTCTGACTGCAGCATGCCCTAATGGGACTCACGAAAATATCTTTCTTCCTCCCTCTCTTTGCTTGCCCCACGCTCTGATACCATTGTTAGAATTTGTGGAGAGAGAGAATAAACATAATAAATGTGTAAAGAATGATTTGAAGAGAAAACCGAATACACACTTTGTTCAAATGGGTTTGTGTGTCCGGGTATTTATTATGTAAAGATGGTTACAAAATTAGTTAGCGGTTATAACCACATAACCATACAAAACAATTATGAAAGGGGAAGTCTTATTCATTTATTCCTACACCATTACCATTGAAGGTAGCCTTGTAAAATTATATGGAGAGAAGAAGTTGCATATAATTGAGGATCAAAACAATGCTTCTTATGAAGTATTATTTTCTGATGTTGATGTTGATAATTTTATTGGGTTTGCTAATTGTAAGGAGCACAAGATGGATCAGTCTAAGTGTCTTGAAGAAGTAGGCTCTCCATGGACTTTGTTATTTGATGGAGCTTGCTCCAAATTTTGTAATGGTGTTGGTGTTGTTTTGATCTCTCCAAGCAAAGAGGAATTTGTTTTTACTTTCAAAATTAACTTTGAATGCACCAATAACATAGCTGAGTATGAGGCATTACTATTAGGTCTGAGAATTTCTTAGAAGTATGGCATACAAGATGTCATTGTAAAGGAAGATTCTAGTTGGTTTTCAAACAAGTTAGAAAGTTGTATGCAACAAAAAAAAATCAGCGGATGAAACAATACAAACATGCAATTTGGGAGCTGATTGAGATGTTTGATTCCTTCAAAATTATTCATCATGATAAAAGTTTGAATATGATTTTGATAAGATGGAAGTTTTGGGGTCTAGATTTGACAATTGTACTATTTCTCCATATTGTGAATATGATGTTGAGATACTCACTAGCTGCGGTCTCGGATAACATCAAGCATTGGCAAGTGTTTAATGATGATGCTCTAGTTCGAGTTTTTGAAGAACCATGGTGAGTTTTGGATCGGCATATTGATTTGTAACCATTTATGTGTAATGTTGATGGAAAAGAAACCTTGTTTGACAAGGATATCATTCAATTGAAGACTAACACCATTCCTAGAGGGTTGGTTTCTCTTGAGTCAAATTTTAACAATGTTGATTGTATAATCAATAGAAACATGTTTGCATCTAGAGATGTTGAAGAGCATGACTTGGGAACAAAGGAAATACCAAGGAATATTTGGTTAGGGAGAGGTTTAAGCAAGGAAGAAAAATAGTCCTACCTCCAATTGTTGAAACAATATCAAGACTGTTTAGCTTGGTCTTATTCCAAGTTGAAACCATATAGAGAAGACTTATTCCAACATGAGATCCCTCTTGAGAAAGATGCCAAACCATTTAGATAGAAGCAAAGGCCAATTAACCCACTCCTTTCTCTCAAAATGCAAGAGGAATTGAAAAAATTGAGAGATGGAGGAATCATTCAACCCACGAGGTATTCTTCTTGGGTTGCAAACTTGGTGCTATTCAGAAAGAAAAATGGAGATATTAGACTTTGTGTCGATTTCAGAAATCTAAATAGAGCATCAATTAAAGACAACTATCCTCTACCAAACATGGAAAACATGTTGCAATTAGTGATTGGTTCTGAAATGCTTTCTACTTTGGATGGTTTCTCCGGTTATAACCAAGTTGTTGTCAAAGAATCGGAGAGGATTAAAATTGCCTTTACTACTCCATGGGGAACATATGTTTTTGTCATGATGCCCTTTGGTTTAATGAATGTTGGACCTAAATTTCAAAGGGCCATGGATGTTTCCTTTTCTGGTTATATCAATGATTTTATTGTTGTTTATCAAGATGATATTATTGTTTTTTCTATCAAAAGAAGTGACCACTTGCAACATTTGGAAAGAATGCTGATCAGATGTAGAGAATATGGCATTTCACTCAATCCAAAGAAGTGCCATTTTGGAGTGCAAAGAGCAAAACTACTTGGTCAAATTGTGTCTAAAGAAGGATTTATGATTGATCCAAAAAGGATAGAAGCTATCAGCAAGATCCCAGTTCTAAAAACTAAGAAAGGTATCCAATATTTCTTTGGTCAAATCAATTTCATTAGAAGATTTGTGTCTAATTTTGCTAAGTTGACTCTCCCATTACTTAGATGTTGAAGAAGGACAAGAATATCAAGTGGGAAGTGGCTGCCCTTAAATCTTTTGATGGAATCAAGGAAGCATTGAAGCATGCTCCTATTCTAGCAGCCCCAAATTACAGGAAACCTTTCCAAATCTTCTCCTTTGATTTTGAGCACACTATTGCATATGTTTTGTTGCCAAAGGATGATGATGGAGATGAGAGGCCTATTTCCTTCTTTAGTAAGGCATTTTAAGAAGTTGAGTTAAAATACATAATCATGGAGAATCGACCTTTGCATTGGTGAAAGAAACTAAAGTTTTTAGGCCTTATATTTTGAGTTCCAAAATTGTTGCTTATGTTCCTCACACAATGGTAAAAGATGTCTTATCAGAGATGGAGATTTCAAGAAAAATATGTAGGTGGGTTAAAAAATTGCAGGAGTATGATATGGACATTTAGACCACAAAGCTAGTAAGAGGTTTGGGTCTTGCCAAGCTCATGGATGAAAGAAATTTGCAAAATGCTGAAGTAAATGAAGTAGAAGAAGAGAGGGTAGATGTTCTTGAAAAATTGTTGAACTTTGAGTGGTACAAGGATGTAATCTATTATCTCAGACACCTATGCTACCCTAGACATTTGAATAAAAATCAGAAAAGAGCTCTCAAATTGTCTTCTCAAAAATATATCATTACAAACTTTGGGTTGGCTTGGAAGAACCCTAAAGGAATCCTCTTGAGATGTGTGACTGAAGATGAAGCTCCCAAAATAATTTCTGATTTCCATGGGGAATTTGTGGAGGATATTTTTCTAGGGGGTTACCGCTTGCACATAATATTTTGAGGGCTGGTTATTGGTGGAAACTCTTTTTAAAGATGTAACTTAGTTGGTTAGAAGATGTGAGAGTTGTCAACATTTCTCTCGGAAGAATGAAAGCTTCAGCTCCCTCCTTTGCAGCCTATATCAATTGAATCTCCTTTCAAACACTGGGGTTGGACTTCATTGGTGAAATCTTTGATTCATTAAGTCTTTGGACACAAATGGATTTTGGTCACTACGAGTTCTTCACAAAATGGGTGGAAGCAATCCCCACTAGGAAGGAAATGCACCAAGTTGTAATGGACTTCATATTGAATCATATCATCTGTAGATTTGGAGTGCCAATCAAGATTGTTGCTAATAATACCATAAGTTTTAGAGTTGGACCTTTAGTGGCAATGTGCAAAGAATATGGAATAAAGTTGACATATTCTTATAACTACAATCCACAAGGAAATAGATAGGCTAAGTCTAGCAATAAAAACTTGTTGAAGATTATTAAAAGGACTTTGGAATTAAACAAGAGGCTATTTGGGCTGATAACTAAAGTTTGCTATTTAGGCATAGGATCACTGCAAAAAGAGATACTGGTAAAATCTTGTTTGAATTGGCATATGGAAAACAAGCTTTATTGCCCTTACATCTACATTTGTCTTCATTTCAGTTTTTTCAACAACTTGAAGATCAAGAAATCAGTTCATATGAAGAAAGGATTAATCATATTGTTGAACTTGATGAAGAAAGAAGAGCATCCCATCGAGGGCATGTCAAATTAAAATAAAGAATGGAGAAGTTGTTTGATAAGAAGGTAACCCAAGAGCTTTGAGTATTGGAGATCTTTGATGTTGTGGGATAGTAGGCATGAAGATAAGGGCAAGCATGGTAAATTTAATGCTTTGAGGATGGGCCCATATTCAATTGACATAAGAATTGGTGAGAATACTTTTTTCCTCAAGGACCTAGATGGGAATTACTTGAGCCTACCTATTAATGAGACATTTGAAGCATTTTTGGATTGATCCCCAAAATTGAAGTTTTCATATCACTTGTACATGTGTACAATTTTTGTTTCTAATCTATTTTTGTTGTTTTGGTTAGTTTTTGGTTTGCCTTGTGTGTGGAAACCTTTTTGTCTATTTATCGCTGGTTTTTGGATGTTTTGGCTTGTGACTCTATTTTCCCAATGGTTTTTTGGCACATGGCTTGCTTCAGTTCTTATGGCACTCGTAGGAGTTCCCATCCCCAAGTTGGAGCCAATGTTGGTGCCCAATTTGAAACATCCCTATTTTGCTAAGGAGAAATGTGTTTTTGCCTTGTTTCTGAGGAAGAATGGTTTTGGGATTCTCATATACTTCAAATTTAAAAAAAAACTCATTTTTTTGTTTGAGTGCTATGTGTTGTTCACATTTCCTCCATTTTGCACCATTCTAAAGGAATCCCCAAGTTTACTTTGTGTTTTGCCCTAATTTTTCCCGTTTCAAATGCCTCTGCCATTTTTTCATTTTTTCCCCATCTTTGGAGCTCAAAATCATTTGATTTGTACTTATTTTCCCTCAAAAATCCTTTTCCATGGTCATAAATTACCTAAAATCACTTTTCATTTGTCTTTTGATTGAAAAATTCTTCACCCACGAAGAAAAAATTGATTTTGGGATTCTTTGCAATTTCGCATTTTTTATGGTCATATAGGCATCCTTTACCCGTCAATTTCTAGCTCATATACTTTTTCATATGTGGCCATTTATAATTAGACAAGGATCGATAGGTCATTTCTAAAATCTTAACATTTTTTGTGTTTTTGGAAAAATGTGCAAGTTGCCCCCATAGCTCCATAGGCCCCAGAGGAGGTACACATGTCACAGGAAGAGTGAAGGCGGGTGGGTGGGTCATTTTGTGCCTTAGGGAACTTTGGAAAATGCATGGAAATGAAGAAAACACCATAAGGCTCGCATCTAATCAAAGGTGGACATGTGGCAAGCATGGAGATGGAAAGGTGGAGGAGTTTGATACTTTTCATCCTTTGGAGAAAAAGAGTTAAATTTTAAAATTGGACCACAAACTCATAGCCAATGGGATGAAGACACGTGTCAGCATCAAGGCTCAAAGGTGAGGAGGCGGGCCGTTAGAGGAAATTTGTATTTTTAGCCTCTAGTTATCAAAAGTGTAAAATCATCAAAACAAAATTCATCTGAGGATTCAATGGTAGAGGTGTGGGCTAGCGGAGGAAATGTTAAAAAAATTCCTTTGCAAAATATGATTAAAATATGAAATGATAAGTGTTTCACCTCAGCCAATCATATGAGGACACATGTCTTGTTGGAGGGTGGAGCCACGGAGGAAAATTGAAAAAAATTCCTTTGTCTAAAAAGATGAAAAATATGTAAAATTGAGCCGCGACTCCGTATCCAATCATATTGTGCCATGTGTCGACCTAATCAAAAGGCGGATTAGCGAGAGGAAATGAAGAAATTTTGCAAATTTTCAAAAAAGTTGTAAAAAGGTAAAAATTTCCCCGAGGCCCATTTTTCCCTGGATCTTCCACATGGAGAGCTCAAATTTAAAGATAAGAATAGATCAATGGTAGTTGTGCATTTCACCACTTGGTTGTCATTTGAGCTCTAAGAAGTTTGGAGATGTATTTTTGCATCAATATTCATTGAATTTTTTACCAATTCAAGTCGTTTTGACCTGCAAGGTCCGAATTGATCGAATTGGGGGCTTAATTTGTGAATCCAAAGCACATTTCAAATGAATTTTTACTTGAATTCATGAAAAATGTGAATTACCGAGATCCAAAGTTGTAGAGTAAAAAATTGGGAAAGGAAAAGATGAAATAATTAAATGAAATGGGTCTACATGCATGGGGAATGAAAAACTTACTTCCACTTTGAATAATGATGAAAGTTTTGTAATGATTCACCTTTTGAAAGAACAACTGAAACTTTTACGAGTTTATTAAATTTCATTTTCTAGAAATATTGCAAAAGCAAAGGTGCTTCAAATATTCCACTTTTGAGAGAAGATTTGAGGGGCAAAGTGAGTGAGTGATAAAATTTATATATTGCATGAATTTTCATGAAAATGGTAGGAGAAACTTATAATTTTCACGGAAAATATGGGAATAATCCCATTCTCTCGAGAAACCACTGAGAACCATTTTAACTCCTTTTTGCATCATATTTGTATCATATTAGGTTGGTTGCATATGTATAGCCACTAAACAGCTCTAAGATTGTTCTTATACCATTCCCTTGCATTGATAAATTTGGTCATTATAGATTATTTTGTGCTTTCTCTTGGTAAAATTTGCATTTACTTATGTTTTAGAATGTTTTCAATTTGTGTTTCTTGCTCCTGTTGCAATCTAGTGTTTGGAATTTCCTTTTGATCATGTAGATCTAATTCTGGTAACAACTTAGTGGCATTTGTAATTCCGAATCATAAGATCTTTCATCTGATGAAGGGATAAACAAATTTAAATTCACTCTACTTTCCTTGATATAGATTTGATTGTAAACCTTTGGGGTACCTTAGGTCTGATAGAATAGAAATTTCTAAATGCTTTGCTGATTCATTTAACTCAAGATTTTGTGATAAATCATCATAGATTGTGTGGAAGAGTGCATATCTGGGCTTCCATTTGATGCACATATCCTAGTTGAAGGAACACCTTAACCTCTTTGAAGCATTTCTATTGTCTGAGTCTTTTAAGTTTGTCAAAGTTCCTCAAAGAAGTTGGAAAATTAAGGTTAGTCTTGTCTGAATATCTCCCACCCAAAAATTCATTTCAAATTAACTCATCCTACCTATAATACCCCTGCATTGTATTATGTGTCAACAAAAGAATACAATCCATTTACAAATATGCACAAACCAAATCAAGATCATACCATGTCTTTAGTAGCCTTAGCCTTGTCTTGAAAGAATTTCCATCATTTAGTAGTGACAACTCTGTTGAGTTTGAATAATGGGAAATTGATCATGTTTTCTCAAGGCCATCTCCATACAATCTACACAGTACAAGGATATTTTCACCTCCTTCACAAAATAGAGGCTACAATATAGGTTCTCTTACCCTAGTTGATAGGCACAACCTAAAATAGTGAGGATTAGATCAAATCCTTCCAAGGTGCTACCCACTTCTTCAAATCATGAGTGCTAAAAAGTTAGATAAATTGCTTCCCAGCTACAAAATGACATATAAATCATTTATCTACCTCTGAGTGTCTTGTAAAATCCATGATGCAGCTCAAGTTGTGAAGGAGATTAAATTTGGGTACCTGACAGTCTACATTATTATGTTGGTCTGTTATGGCCCTAAGGGAATGTAATATGGTTACTAAACTCATTAATATGAATAAAGGTTCTATTCTAAAGCATAAATATGTTTATGAGCTTAAGTCTAATGCATTTCCTTTGTGTTATGAATCATTTCTATATGTTGTTTAATACTCCTATTTTTCTATCTGAATGAATGGGTTAATATGATAACTCATCCTAGGTTATCATAATGAATGTGTGGTTCTTTTCCATTCTTGTACACTTAAGTATATGTCATAGATGATGTATTCTCACAAAAATCACATGAAGGAGGGGATCGGTGTCCACACATGCCTCAGGTGAGCACCCAATTCCCATTGGGTGATAAGCCAGCATATGGGATTAGACTATTGTTCTAAGGGTATAAAAATGACTACATCTTGGTTCCATTATTGGGACATCTTTTTAGAGTTGTTATGAGAAATGGCATACATCTTGGTCCCTGTGATGCATGATGACAGTAACATCTGACCTTGAAAGTGTTGAATGATGGTTCAAGAACATGAAGGATGATTTTCTTAAAATTCTACACTGGACCTGAGTTTGATGCACGTAGATGGGTAGAAGATAACCTATACCATGAGTTATATGAGACATTATTTTGTTGTTTTCTAGTAGAAATATATAAATGGATTTCAACATATGCATCCAAATCAAGTTGGTGTTATAGGTCATGCGTATGGACCCAAGATGATTATTAGAGGCTGCAGGATGGAGATCTAACCGGGATGCGTGATGTTGATCACTTGGTGGAAAAGGAGTTATGACCAATTATACTCTAGAATATGCCATTTATACATATTTTTTCCCATAAGTTGTCGAGTTATATTTTTGAGAGAGCCTAGAGGAACATTTTTATGTGTTATTCCTTTGGCTATGAAGATCTTGGTCATTACCCTAAGTTTAAGGCATTTCCATGGCTAGCTAAGTTTCTCGAGTGTTAGGTGAGGAATCTATGGTGGAGGAAGATGGAGGACATTGTGGTGAGAAGGAAAGGGAGGAGAGATGAATCAAGTATATAAAATCTCATGAAAGGGAGATTACTAGACAATGCGAGGTTGAAAGTGTGATGGATCTATGGAGGAAGACGTTGTGGGAAGGAGTTGAGTTTCACGCAGAGGACGTGGAACCTGAGAAATCTATGTTACCCCATCTTGGAAAGTGTGGGAGATAATCTCCTTAAGCTTCTAGTGAGATTTCGTTGCATGGAGAAAGGAGAGTCATTGGCGTGCATCTGAACCCACCTAAAGATAAAAACTTGACGCTTGGTTTTCATATCAAGGAGAAGTATTGTTAACCTAGTTGGTATTGGTGGGAGTAACTGATATGCGCCCAAGAGATATAATTTCTTATTTGGAACATCCATGGTTGCGTAAACCATTTTGGTATTTAGAGGAATTTTTGGACAAGATTTAAGTACGTAAGTTTTGGTATCACGTCAGGAGTGACATAGGACACACAATTAGTAGTGGTGAAATATCACAAACCATCGGCGCATAGTTCAATGAGACATTAGGAACACTAGGTGTGACCACTTTAGGACATTTTCCAACCTGGGGAGGTGGATCTAGTGGTATAGTGGTGGGGACCTAGTGGACCTAATGGATCTAGAGGATCTCATGGGTTAGGAGGAATAGGACCTAGTGGATCCATTGGAGTGCAGTGGAGGAGGAAACACTTGGAGGAAACTAAGGCTCTAGATCAAGAGGACAAGGGCCTCAGCCACCTCCACAAGTATTTTTGAGATGTCATTACACTTACTAGACTACATGGGTATTAAAGATGTTGTAGAACATGTGCACAAGTGTGAATTACTATGGCATGTGAAAGGGATCACTACCTCGGAGCGAAGGCAAGTCAGTTTGCAACAACGTTGCAAGGGTGTGTGCATAGTTGGTACCGAAAGTATGACCCCCATCAAATAGTGGTAGACTACACTACATTGAAGAACACCTTCCTAGTAAAATTCTATATCCCATAATTTGAACAAGAGCACTAGCGCTCTCAAAGACATCTAGCAAGGAATGGTAGAGAGTGTGTGGGAGTATGATGCATGGTTCAATACTCTCTTGTCAAAACTATCCTATGACATTCATCCTTCTTAACTTGCTCAATGGTTTTTTGGAGGATTGATAACACCGTTTAGAAGGGCTCTATCAAACAAGACTTTCATAGAACCATGTGAGGCATTGGAATCTTCCCTGCATACTGAGGTTATTTGGAGCATTGATACTGACGTTAGCCCTTTTCTATAGGCTCAAATTGTAGAAATGGATAAGAAATTGGATAATCTATCTGCAAACTCAGTGCATGAGGTTTTTAGTGTGCTTTGGTGCATATAATGTGAAGTGGAAGGGCATGCAAAGGATAGTTTCCCTGAGGTTGGTATGCACTATGGTGGTAGACTGTGAGATTTACAGATGGGATCACAATGCAAGTAGGTTTCATCTACTATAGTGCACAATCCACAAGAATGTTTCTTGTTATTGCAATATTTATACCTCTATGACCCATGATACCAAGGATTATAGATTGATTGACCAGATTCATGATGTTATTGATCTTGGTGTGTGTTAGACTAGTCTTACAAGTAGTTCCAAGGATGATGATCATCACTATGAAGGGCACATAGATGGAGGAGCATGTGGAAGAGGTTTTGAGGAGGATATCATGGTCACATTAACCACAATAGAGGATGAAGTGAATTCCCCTGAGGAACCTTTTACAACTGTGGATCTATAGAGAATTACAAGCGTGAGTGTCATGATCTATATCATCTACTTGTGGTGTGGGAAGAAAATAAGTATGAAGAGTTTCCAGAGATTTATGAGCATATGAATCAGTAGTACTAGAAAGGTAAAGGCATTGGGATGGTATGCATCAAAAAGGCATATTCATAATGGATGCCAAGAGAGCACGTGAGTCATGACTAGAACCTACATTGGTGACGATGGAGGAGAGCCACACGTGCTGCAGGGAGATGCCAGGACAAAGGAAATTGGTTTCAAGAGAGGAAGTGGTACATGGAAAGTTTCTTGACCCTTCCCATCAAAAGGAGGTGTATCAAGAGACTATGGATGTGATTCATAGTTTACAAGGGGATATCTAATGTCTAAAGGATCAATCAAAGAAGTTAGAGCAAAGGAAGAATGCCAAGGCTCTAAAGGATGACCTAGATGAGGTAAAAAAGTATGTAGGATGTTAAGGCAAGAGAATATTATTCCCTTACTAGGAGAATGACTGAGGGAGAAGGTACCGGTGTCAGAGAAGAGCACAAAAGCAGGTTTTGCATGAAAACCTTCCTCCTCATAGCCTTGACTATGATAAGGAAATTACAGTGAATGCAGTTGTTGATGGGTGGATACTAAGTAATATCCTCATCGAAACGGGAATAGAGGTCAATTTTCTTACCTTGGATGCATGGCATCAAATGGGAAAACCCACACTACAACCATCTTTGAATGTGTTGTATATGGAAAACAAGACAAAGGTAATTCCCATTGGAATCTTGAAGGATGTGATTATCACCATTCAAGGGGCCAAGTTTACTGGGGACTTTGAAGTCTTGGCATTTTCTAAGGCAGATAATTTCCGAGCATTACTTGGGTGCCCTTGGTGTTATAATAAAAATGCCAACCTATGCTTTAACAAGGGGTATATTAGCTTTGAGAACAAGGAAGAAAGGGTGATTATCCCTTTAACAGATTAGAATTCAAAGTGCCCTATACTGAGCCCTTATGAGAAGAAGTCCTTGATAGAATCTTTGTGCTCCATCGTAGATCCGGAGATAATTCATCCCACGAAGGGATTTTTCTAGTTTGAATATGCTTAGTCCTTGAGTGATACCACTAGCATGACATGTGAAAATTGGGCACATGGGACTTATGAGTGTATTGGGTGACATTTGAGAGGATCTGTAACAAGGGTAATGAAGTTCTTACTCGATTAACCACACGGGAGGAAGAAGTTTCCAAGTTATCTAGAGGAGCATACCTGAAATTTTATTGCAAGAAATGGAGGCCCAATGGAAGAATGAAGATGAGAGAAGAGGAATGTTCTGTTATAACCTACTCAAAATTGTAGCGTAATGGTGGGATACTCATTAGGAGAGCCTCATAGAATGGTGTGCAGGTAAGATTCATATTTTGTAAGGTTCTATAGGAGCAACATGCTCAAGATGATCCAAAACTACCATGGTAAAGAGAGTGCCTCATTTCATGTCTAAGCATGTGAGAAGGCCTAGATTGCAAGCAAAAATCATTACCACATTTTGTTATGGGTGCATAAGTTATATTCCACCTTAGAAATTTTTACGCATGCATGGTATATTCATTCAGAGATGCATCATTAAATAGGTAATTGATAGGAGTTGGCGGACTGATGTCATTCAAGCTTTTGAGTATATGAGTACAAAGCCATTGGTGGATAAGGAGTTGCAAGTAATCAAGTGCCTTATAATTGGAGATATTACTATGGTAGAAGATAGGCTATGGGAGTTGTTGGGTGAGCCTTATTTTGAGATGCACCTCAATGAATAAGAATCGAGGAAGAATAGCTTGAGCGTGCGTACATGGAAAAGAAAAAGGAAAAATAGTCTATGTAGTAGATGGTGAAGAGATGGAAAGTTTTGATGTTAACCATTTTGAAGGTACGTATGAAGTCATAGATAGTGCTTAATGAGAAGCACGTGCCTACCATGAGCCCTTGAAAATAAAGAAGGTTAACATTGGGATAGAGACAGAACCTAAGGAAGCTATCATTGGGGACTATTGGTTAGAAAAATAAGTTTCAAAGGTCATTGATCTATTACGTGAGTTCCAGGATTTGTTCCCTCATGGGTACCATGAACTCAAAGGCATCCACCATTCCTTGGGGGAGATGAAGATCAAGTTGAAGGAAGGTGCATACCCAATTTGGAAGAGGCCTTATCGATGAATCTAAATTTGTGCGTACATGTCAAGGAAGAAATAGAAAAGATGATAGCATCTAGTATCATTGAGGTTGTGGAAGAATCAGAATGGATAATCCCAATGGTCATTGGTATCGAAAAATATGGAAGAATGACTATTTTTGTCTCTACATGGACCTGAATATAGTATGTGTCATCGATCTTTTCCCAACCCCTTTATCAAGATATTTTGGAGGGAGTAGCCGGAGAGAAGTCTACTCTTTCACAAATTGGTTCTCGGGTATCACCAAGTCTGATTGCAAAGGAAGACCAGAGAAAAAAACTTTTGCCATTAAATGGGGACGTTTTTCCTACATGGTTATGCCTTTTGGATTGAAGAATTCACCTATTGTGTTCTCACGCATCGTGGTACAAGCATTTTAGAACTTCATTCATAAATTTCTTTGAGTTTACCTGATGACTGGACTATATATGGGTTAGTAAAAGACCAATGTGAAAATTTGAAGCTGATGTTTCAAACATGTTGGTAATTAAGTATATCCCTAAACATTATGAAATGTGTCCTTTCTACTCCATTTAGTACCTGTTAGGACATATTATATGTAAAGAAGGCTTACTAGTGGATCCTACAAAAGTTACAGTTATTGTGGGATTATGGGAGCCTACTAATCAAAGCACATACTATGTGGATTCCTTAGGCATATGAGGTACTATAGGAAATTCATCAAGGGTTATGATAAGATCATTGTGCCCTTAGAGGAATTGCTAAAACACAAGAGTGCCTTTCATTGGGGAGGCACAAGAGAGCATTTGACACTTTGAAGGATAGGCTTGTCACTACACCCATACTACATTTTCCTTCTTGGGATAAGCCTTTCCATGTGTATGTTGATGCCTCAGGGATAGCTATGGGAGTAGTGCTAGCACAACCCGGTGAGGGATTTTTGATCATCCCTTGTGTTTTTCAAGTAGGAATTTGACACCAATAGAGAAAAATTACAAAACAATTGAGCATGAGAAACTTTCAATGATCTAAATGTTACACAAGTTCAGATAGTACCTATTGGAAACACCATTTATATTCTACACGGATCACATGGAATTGAAGTGCTTAGTCAACAAGCCTATTTTAGAAGGGTGTATATGTCATTGGGTCCTATTATTTCAAGAGTTTGAGTTCACATTAGTTGTAAAACTAGGAAAAATCAATTCAAGACCTAATAACTTATCAAGGATTAAATCAGGGGAGGATGTGCAAAGCATTGAGGATACAATTCTAGATGCACAATTATTTAGGTTGTGGTATGCGCCCTTAGACTTGGAAGATATCGCAGTATTCTTAAAAACTAGTGTGGCATCATACAAGATGAAGGATCTGGAGAGAGGAAGCAATTAGCAATACGCATCACACCCTATATGTTGATTAGTGGATATCTGTATAAGTTAGGATGTGATGAGGTTATTTTTAGATGCATATTAGAACATGATAATGTGGTAATTATGAGGAAGCACATGGTGGGATTATAGGAAGACACTATGCAGGAAATGCTACCACATGAAGATTCTACTCACGTAGGGTTGTGGTGGGAAACTATATACCAGGATTATATTGAGTTTTCCAAGGCATGTGACCATTATCGCACATTGGTAAACCTCAGAAGAGGGATGAAATTCCCTTGTGACAAATAGCCAGATTTGAACCATTTGAAAAATGGGAAATCAACTTTATAGGACCAATTTCGCTAGCCACACAAAAGGACTGGTTCATGGTATATCATTACTTGCACTGATTACTTAACAAGTTGGGTAGAGGAAGCACCTACAAAGGATTACATCATAGTGAAAGCTGCTATATTTTAATGGGAGAACATAATCAGCATGTATGGTTTTCCTTTAAGATTAACTAGTGATAGGGGTACACATTTCCTCAATGAAATGGTCGTATTGTTAGCAAAAGTTTTGGTGGCCCATCACAAGACTACCCCTTATAACAATCAATAAAATGGAACTACTTGAGGCATTTAAAAAAATACTAAGGCACATGTTGACTAAGATTTATGACATCGGAAGACAAGATTGGGATAACAAAGTATCATTCATTCCATGGGCATACAGGATAACCTATAAGAGGTTAAACAAGGCCAAATCGTTTCAATTGGTTATTGGCACGGAGGTTGTTTTACCGCTAAATTCATATTACCATCATTGTGTATAGCATGCACAAGAGGATTGGATGATGAACAAGCACTGGAAGATAGGATTGATAAGTTGATGTAGTTAGAAGAAAGGATATCACTTGCTAGATGGAGTCAGAAGACAAAAAATTAAGACAAAAGGCATGGCATGACCATCATATTAAAAACAACCAGTTTAAGATGGGGTAGATGGTACTTTTATATGATTCCAAGTATCTGTGTCATCCTAGGAAGTTTAAATTCCATTGGTTGGGACCTTACATCATCTCGTACATCCTTGATTCAGTGCTTTTCCAATTACAAGCACTAGATGGGAAAAGATTACCAAGTCATTTTAATGGGAGTAGGTTGAAACCCTACTATAAATAAGTCTTATTGGTGTTTGTAAATAAGTCATTATTACCATTTAACTTAGAATTTCTCTTTACTACTCTTTCTTTTCTTATGTTTCCCTTTCTTGTTACTTGTTCCTTTCTTTGTTTTGTTTTGTGCCTTATGAGCTAATAACCACATTATTTTTCTAAGGTGCATATGTGTAGAAGACTCATGATCTATTTTAGTGTGGGGTGAAGTAATGCAAAGTAAATTATAAGATAGTAGAAAAATTTGAGTGGCCCAGTAGAAGGAAGCACATAAGATCAAGAAAGTGCATGGGGAAATGGTGGATAATGAATTATGGTGTTAAGAAAGATGTAACAAAGACCATGTACAAAGGATGAAGAGTGCAGGAACAACATGAGGTAGGCAAGGGAAAAAATTAGGTAAAGGACAGAAGAAGTGCCTTCGGCATTGTAGACACACACATAAGAGTCTTCGGTCATATTGGATTTGTGCATGCCAAAAGGTTGTAGAAGGTTTTTACGCAGGATTGGGAATGTGGGTAAGGGTGCCTAAAGCCAACCTAGTTTAAAAATCCACATTTAATGTTAAGTACATTGGTAGGTGGTATAGCATTTATTTCTAGATGGAAGTAAAAACTATAAATATGAGGTTGGGAAAGTCATTATTCTACCTTGTTATTACGAAGTTGAAGCGCTCTTATGAACTAGGGCATCCAGAGAGATTTTTGTGAAGGAAGAAAAATCCTATAAATATAAATGTGTGACTAGAGTGGATTTACAAACCAAAAGGAAGGAGTACATGGGTGTGAGAAAATTTAGTTTGTAGTATGTCATCTTGTGAAGGATTTCCTAGTTAGGGTTTGGCAACTAGGGCACAGAGATAGAAGGGTTTCTTCGAGAAGTTGAGTTTCGAGATTGAGTAGAGTAGTAGAAAGGAGATTTAAATTATAAACCCATAGAAATAATGACACCAAAGAAGGTAACCATTTCACCAAAGAAACAAAAGGGCAAGGGCAAAGGAAAAAAAAACTGCTACCTCTACGAGATCCAATGAGGAATGGTATGCAAAAATGCAGTACCCAGATGGAGTGTTGCTAGGAAACGAGTGGGTGTCACACTTAAGACAGATGACTGTGAGTGATTACAACCATCGCACGAGCACTACAGAGAAAGAAATGGTGTTGGAGCTGGTTCATCCAACTAACAAAAGGACATAGATGGAATGCCAATTTACAATGACGAGGTGAAAGTAAAGTTGGAAAAGGAAGGGCTATTGAAACTATATGAGTTGCCTTATTTTGGTAAGCCCGAGTACCTTTATCAGTGGTTAATGTCATGTGTGCATGAAGACCATTTCTACTTTGTAGGCCATAAGATGCACATAACACTACAGTTGATATCCAATTTCACTAGCCTAAATTGTGAAGGGGAATCCATAGATGACAATCTAAGTGATAAGGAGGCTATCAAGGAAATAGTAACAACTTATGACTACAAAAAGGGTTCATGGTACTTTGACATCATATAAATTCTAGACCTTATTATGAGGATGGTCATGTGCTTGGTCACCAAGCTTAGTGATAAAAAATATGGATGTAAGTGAATAAGGCATGGCTGAATGTACACCAAAAGATATCAGAAGGGACCATCTATAACTTGTCCACCTTCATTGTGGATGAAATCATAAGCAATGCACATGAAGGAGAAAAGATCTTATTTGGAAATGTCCTCCTCACCATTTTATTTTTAGATATTAGAGTACTAGATGGGTCGAGAGAATTTTATTTGGGAGTATCCAGAAGAGAACTCCTCACCTATGAAAAGGTTCGAGAAGTATACTTGTGAAACCATGATGGTCACTCACAAGGTGCACCTAGAGAAGTGGTATAAACGAATGTGTGATGCATTCAGGGTAGAGTGGAGGATCCCAGAGTAGTTTCCCACACTCGTATATGGAGAGGCTGAGTTTAAGGTTTATCAACATTTCTGCATTGGCAGGTTTACTTTGACAAATGGGACTAAGATCCTATGGTGCAATCTACCCTTCTCCTTCACCACGCAATACTTCCAAGAAAATTTTAACTAGCTAAAAGTGGCCAAAAGGCTAAGGTTAAACCTTAGTGAGGTGGACCAATACCACCAAAAGCTATGCCGAAATCTCATCTACACTAAGAATCACACATCGTGGAGAATTATGTCTCCCATGAAGTATAAATGATGAATCCAATAACATTTCCGATCACTAGAAGGGTAACACCAAGGGTGTATCTTTGCATAAGACCTAAGTTTGAGAAATATAGCTATCTAGAGAGTGATGTCTCCATTCTAGAAGACCCCATAGGTTAGAAAAAGGACACACCTAAGAAGGGTGTAGGAGAAAAAGGCATCAAGTGTGTAGACCACACAATTGGTGGGTGCACCTGAAATAGTCACAAAGCCTAGCACTTACGTGCTCGAAAAAAGTCCCCATTCAAGGAGAATACCCTAGAAGAAGAGGTGCTAGAGCATGAAGAGCCCCTCACACATGAAGAATCACCAAATAAGAGGTCACCTATTAAGGATAAGGAGAAAGAAGAATCTCTTATACTAGAATCACCAGTTAGGAAGAAGCAGAAGGTGGCGAAGAGGTAGACTCGGAGGAGATAGAAATCTTAGATGCCTACATTGGTGACAAGGATGAAAATGAGCTTGAGGGAGGTGAATACCACCCGGTATATGATATACATGACTCTAAGGAGGATGGATATGAAGAGAATAATGATGAGAAAGATGAAGAGGAGAATGACAAGGAGGAAGTAGAGGATCAAGGCAAGGGGGTGAGTGAAGAGGTAAGCACCAAAAACAAAGGAACCCCAAGCCTCACCAAGGAACAAGTGGAGAAATATCTAGAGAGAAAAGTGGTGGGAATCATGAATAATTTGGTGGAATAGAAATTGGAGTGGAGTGCAAATGAAATCGTGAAGGATATGGAAGAAGAAAGCGTTGGAAAAAATAAGGCAAAGCATGGGTGGGAATCCCAATTTGGTGGTAAGCTTCCCAAAAGCCACACAAATAGGTGGGAAGGGGATACTTGTGACATAATAGTAAGGAATAAGATACATTAATGATCCCAGCAAGGTGCTACACATGTGCTTCCAAAGCACCGTATCAATGGACCAACTCCTGGCTATGTCTTCGTTTGATGAAGAAGGTACATATCCCTAGACTAGAAAAATGCTATGTTGGGAATTCGAGTCCCACATGGATGAACCTGAGTTCAAAGTAAGTAAGAGAGAGATGATGAAGGTCCCGGACAAAAAAATATTAAATCCCTTAGTGAATGCTCAAAGCAATTATCGATGAGCAGTCTACACCACGCTCAACAATTTTTTGGTTGAGATTGAGGCCAGAATGTTTGGAAGGAATGATAGAGTTATATTCTTAGAGGAGGAATTAGATAAGGAGAAGAAGAAGCTCACTGAGAAGAGAAAGGACTTGAATTAGGAAGAGGTTATCACCACGCAACTAAGGTGTGAACTAAAGGAGGAGAAGGAAAGGGTGCGCGAGCTACAAAAGAATATTGAAATGATTATGGGTGTTATTGTTTTAAATCATCCTGACTTAGTGCCACCCAAATAGAAATATGAATCAACCATGTAGCGTCTGGAGGATTTTACCCACATCCTCATGATGGAAAGGTGGCCATTTTCCTTAGAGTCTACAAAGAAACATTGGCACGCCAAGAGAAAGAGGGGAAGCTGAAATTTGTCAAGATTTTTCTCGAAATACTAAACTCTTTATAGAGCTAAAGTCTACCACACAAGTCACAAAAAGTTGAATATGACAATTGCACTAATAGAGATAGAGTAGCAAGTATTCTGGTTGCCACACATGAAATGGAACTCAAGTATTTTCAAGAAAAAAATAATGGGAATAGGTTTGAAAGAGATAAAATCCTAGCCGAGGTAGAGAAGAAGTCAAAAGCTATTGAGACCTTTTGAGGATTGATCAAACATTGGCTAAAGGAATTGTACCCCCTGATCACCCACAGGATGGATATGCTTGAAGACTTGGGGAAATAGTTGGAGAGTATTATTGATACAATGAGGGCAAAAGAGGAGGAATTAAGTTTTGAGGATATGAGTACCTTAGTTGGAGACCTCTGTTAGTAAGCACAAAATGAGGTTGATGCCTAGGAAAATCTTGAGGCATAAATAGGAAGTATTTCCCTCTCCTCCTTCAAAAATTAGCATTATTCTCATTCATTCTCCCAATTATTTCATTCATTCTCCCAATTCTTTCATTCTTTCTCCCAATTCTTCATTCCTTCATTCCTTATTCTTAAAAGAGAAGTGTTTCGAGAGAAAGAGAATAGGCATAGTGTGGGGTAATGTTAGGCCCCATAATATCGTATAAGGACAACAAGGTGCATGAGCATGTGATACCTATTTGAAGAAGGGCACAAGGGTTGAAGGTGTGTAGGGTAGGGTTATAGCAGGTTTATTAGAACACACGACATGCACGTAAGACAAGACAATGTTGGGACTTAGCCATATTCATATTTCCATATTACACATGAGGAAAGAATGACCCATCTAGCATGTAAAGTGGATAAGGTGTCATCCTGTAGCTGTAGGATCAAGAATGGAATATTCCATGCATGCGATGGAAGGTTCCAGAAGGACATCATTGCAAAGAGTGGAGATATCAAATCAAAGGAGGAATTCTCCATTAGAGGACCACTTGGACACTTGGTAACCGATCTATTACCTCAAAAGGCATGGTGGTGAAGGAAAAAAGCTTATATATAGATGCTTGAGTAGTACAAAGAGAGGTCTAGAAGAGAAGCATGGAGGTGGAAGAGATACAAAGTTCCACAAAAATATCATAGAGGATTCTATGGGTTGGGATTAGAGGAAATATAGGAGTGATGGCATATTTAGAGGGATGGTTCTATGTTTATCCTTGTAATGTGAAGGACATAGTGTAGTTTCTAATGCATGACCTTTCTCTGCATTATTATGTTGGTCTGTTATGGCCCTAAGGGAATGTAATGTGGTTATTAACTCATTAATATGAATGGAAGGTTCTATTCTAAAGCATATATGTGTTCATGAGCTTAAGTCTAATGCATTTTATTTGTGTTATGAATCATTTCTAATATGTTTTTTAATACTCCTATTTTGTAATCAGAATGGATGTGTTAATATGATAACTCATCCTAGGTTCTTAGAATGAATGCATGGTTCTTTTTCATTGTTTTACACTTAAGTATCTATCATAGATGATTTATTCTCAAAATAATCACGTGAAGGAGGGGATCGACACTGTGTGTGCCTCAGGTAAGCACCCAACGCCCATTGGGTGATAGGCCAATACGCATAAGATTTGACTATTATTCTAAGGGTATAAAAATGACTACATGATCTCCAAAGTGAATAAGAAAGCAAATGTAATTCCAAGCAACCCATGATGTAATGCGAACAAGCAAGAAAGCATGATCCAATGCAAATTATTAATTTATAAGGTTAAAGGAAAGTAGAAGAAAGAAGATGAAATGAAAAAAAAAACAAGACTCACCTATAAAGGATGGGTTCCACCACGCATGCCGAATGTTGAAAAAATTTCTCTTTCCTATCTAGATTACTAAACTAATAATAAATAAAATAAAGCAACTTGGAGTATGAAGGGTTTATCGACCTTGAGATAGGATGATGATATGAATGGGTGTAAATGATGGATCCTTCTCCATATTGAGCTAAGTGACCTATAAATCAAGATAACTCAATAGAAAAATATTGGATTAGTAGATAGATGGGAGGGTTACCTGAAAAATTCAGTCTTGAGAAGTGAAAAATTCCTAGGATGGATGTCAACCCTCATGTTTGATAAAGATAGATAAAATAAATATTTGATAAATTTGATGTAGCTAAGATCTAGATAATATGCAGTAAATATGAGATAAATAGAATACTAAAATGTAGAAATGTAAGGAAAGTATAGATTTGATCAAGATACGGAAAAATAAATGAAACTCCGACAAGGATCTATGGAGACTCGAGACTACATAGGGCTGGTCGATGGTGACTAGAGTAGGTGGACTAAGATAGTGATGTAAAATGCAAATTTGAGATCTTTGATGGTATATCTTGAGTTGGTGTCACACTAAAATTATAATCGAAACCTGCGAGAATATTCTTAGACAAGGAGAAACATAAAGGATATAAGAAAATTTGAGATCTAGGAAAATAGTGAAAAGATGGCCTGGATTGACATTGGTAGGATGGGTTGGTGGTGACCAAGGGCTGACATGATGGATCTAGGATGATAAAGAGTCAAGATGGATGGATCTTACACTTTGGGTGAATAAAGAAACAAAAAATCATATGGCT
Organism: Taxus wallichiana var. yunnanensis; assembly: GCA_018340775.1. Taxonomy (NCBI): domain Eukaryota; kingdom Viridiplantae; phylum Streptophyta; class Pinopsida; order Cupressales; family Taxaceae; genus Taxus; species Taxus wallichiana. The sequence goes on along the minus strand of CM031239.1, from coordinate 585,905,825 downwards.
TTGGATTTGAATAACAAGTAAAATGATGTAGTAGATGCTAGATCGATGGTGACCAGATTGGGTCAACGATAACCTAGGAAGACCTAGTCTTAGATGAAAAGAGGTAGGTTGAAACAAAGATATGAAGATAAAGATAGATGGCGAGAAAATTGAGCTTGAGTCCTTAATGATAGTTAAACCTACATAAGATGTTAGAAACTAATATGGATGATAAAACAATGGTAATGAATCAATGCATGCAAAGATGAAGGAGATCTCCCTAAAACTCCAAAATGGAAACATGAGATCTCACAAAGGGTTCTAAGATGACTGTGGCAGCTACAAAGGCACTCAAGGATGAAAGAAACATCACAAAAATTGAGAGTCTCTAAAATTGCATCCTTGAACAAGGAGGGGTGAATGGGGATTTATAGGGTCGATGGTGACCTGGGTAAGTCATCGGTGATTGTAGAGAGGCATCCATTTGGGAGGTGGAATGATGTCCAACTTGAGGAAAATAAGTCCAAATGAATCAATATTGGGGCTTAGATGGATAGGGGTGAGCTAGGGTTGCATATGGGGGAGATAAATGAGTAAGTGGATGGTTGAAGTGAGTAAATAAAGGCCATAAATGGGTAAAATTATTAGATGAGTGCCTAGAGATTAAAAAAATTTAAGATTTAGGGATGAGAAATGGGATTAGATGATAATTGTTTATCATTAGGATTAATTAATGATAATTAGGGAAAATAAAATAATGAGATGAGGATTAGAGTTAATTAAGGATAATTAACATAATGAAATGGTTAAAGGTGGGAAATGATAAATTTAATTTAGGAGGGAATATGAAATTTGAATGGATGGCCATGAAGAAAAGAGAGTGAATTTTAGGTGGACGGGGTGATACCAAATTTTTGTGTCTATACTTGTGACTTGGGCTACCCTACCTCGACCGGTGGGGGCATCTGTATGTATCCGATAGATTTATGTCTCAATCACCTTCCTATAATTTTAGTGTATGGAGGTTCCTCTGTGCCTATAGTATTGCATCATGATATAAAGCCATGTAATGCACTACCTCACCCAAATCTACTTGAAAAATCATATACTAGATCCCCATCTCAAAGCGCATCATAAATAACATCGCACTCCCTCTAATATGGGTCACGTCAATCCCCAACTATGTCTTGAGATGCTCTTGTGTAGCTACATCCCGTATCTCTATGTTATGTCCCGATCTCATTCTATAATTACCTGCTCTAACTACTACTACAAGTTTTGTACTAAATGAATGTTATATCACTACATTGAAGGGACATGTCCATCTCAATTCCAAAGTAGCCATTGATGGATTATCTACTTCCTGGAATAGCTCTAAAACTCCTGGGACTAGTATGTTAAGTTATGGTGGCCCATGTGCGACCCCCACTCCATCCCCATCACCCCCAACTACTATAATATATGAGCTACCTACTTTGGGAGGTGATAATGGACCCTACATTAGACCATGTTGAATATCAACCATCTATACATCCCATTATACAACCTATTGTTATATAGATATCTGTACATGTGGTTTTGGTACCTACTTTTCTGGTGTTATCTAGGGTTTCACCTATGGTTGTATCAGTGGACCCTGTTATATAGGAGGAACCTAAAACTATACTTGTGGATACACATGTACTTGAACATGTGGCCCTAGATCGGCCCTGACCCTATCCTTATATATCGTGAGCTTCTTGCAATGTATAGCCTCGGCCTCCAGATGGCTAATCCTAGGCTTGTATCTAATGTTCCCACCCTTTCATGTTATTTTTACCACTATGATAGCTACTATGGCTACTCTCGAAATGGTAATGTGCTAAGGCATCACCGTAGTATACCATGCTCCATAATCTATGGTGATCCCGATGGTTTCTCAAATGTGCACCCGTGTTTTGGATCTCAAAGGGCCGAGGTGTCTGAGACCACAATGGAACCATCCCCAAGTTGTGGGACCTTGCACACTTGGGATAGATCTCTAGAGAAGGTCGGTTCCTCTATCTATTTCTACTACTACTGCTACTACTAGTGTTGAAAGGGGAAACTAAGCTAAGAATGCCAAGGGACCAGGGAAAGAAGGATAACATGAATTAAACTACACTAAAAGGTGATAGCACCAGAAAAGAGGGATGAACACTATTTGTTCTAAGCAAGAATGATAGGGAATGTGTGAAAGGAGGCTAGGCATGAGTAGCATAGTAAAACACGCATTCACCAAATCATTCTCATGGAACATAACCAAATATGGAACTGTAGGGGACCTAAAGTAGCACAACAATACACAATGCAAGAGAAGAGGTAAGAAGAAGGAATGCAAATATGTTATTTTAGAGAATAGTCACAAAATGATGCTTCTATTACTTCCAAAAATGCACAAAACTATTACAATGATAAGGAGGCCAATATCCACATGCAAGAGCCAAACATGGAGGTATGCAACTCAAAATACAAAAAATGTGGAGTCCTTAGCAACATGCATAAGGATCCAGAGTGTCCAACATTTTACAATGAGCCCTGACCCTGTCTTTTATAGATTCAGCATAGAGGGAAGAAAGAGAGAGAGAGAAGTGGGAAAAACCAATTTGAACCTCAACCACCATTATTAATTCCTTTATAAAATACACCCCAAATCTGTCATGTCTACATCAATTACTTGTTCGGCACCTCAAAGGAGGAGGAACGGAGAAATTCGAATTGAATCAGATCTAGTGGTTGAAGAAATCTGATTCTCGCTTTAATGACCGATAGATGTTTCTTCATTTCCTCCCCACCTAAATTCTCCAAAAATAAAGAGTCAAATCTCTAAGGTGTAGATGAGGTTGATATCTTTCCAATAGTGTTAGATTTTTCAGATTTTGAACCCGAGTCAAAAGATATGCCCATTTTAAATTTGAATTGTGCAGGCAATATTTTAAAGAGTTTAAGGTACCAGTCCACATGGTAGATCTGCACTCATTTAAAATTTGACTCCTTTCTTCACTCTTGGAATAGCGCCCATGTGACATGTGGTGGTGTCCGTAGGTTTCCCTATTTCCTTTGTATTCTTCCCGAGTCTTTTCTATGGGTGAAGGCATTATATCCGACCCAAGACACATGGAGGTTAGGTGCTTGTTTGGAAGCCCACCCCAAATTTAATCCTTGAAATAGCACCATGCTTGACACCTAACACCATCCTCTCGGCCTACCTCTACATAGCTATTCAACCTAACTTTATCGCCTTTTTGGACTTTGGGACATGTGGAAGGCCCGCACCTCTTTAGGGACTGCCTCCATATTTTCTTTTGACATTGCACCGTTGAGACACTTGGCACCCTCCATTGAGTCAAAGACTTTTCAATGGCAGATGCAACTTTTACGGCTCTTGGACATGTGGAATCTTGGTGCTCCTTTGGGTCTACCCCTTTTGATTTAACTTTGGAGATACATTGAGTTGACTAGAAATAAGGTGAACGCACGGAGTGTGGGTGCAAGGGAGAAATGGAAGAAAGAGGTGAAGAGGGGCACACACTATGCATGTAAGAGGAATGCTAGGGACTTGGCTGATTGGGAGGTGTCCATAAGGACTGCATGATGGGATAGGAGAGAAATTTCATGCTCAGGAGGAAGGTGGAAGGGAAGGAGATAGAAGAATGTGATGGGGAGCTAGATGTGTATGCAAGTTATCCAAATCACTAGGAGAGATATTTGGATAACATTTTTGGTGACTTTTAGGGCCATCTACCTACTAGATGAAAGAGATCAATAGCCTTAAAAGTCCATTGGGCATGGATTCAGTTTGTTTAATCATGAAAATTCCCCTGTAATCACTTGAAAATCAAATCTACACTCTATTCTGAATCTCACAATTCTTTGAGTGAAGCTCGCATTCAAAAAGTAACAAAAGAGCATGTGTAGGAAGCACATGAGAGACACTTGGAGGAAACAAAACTAATTTAATATATACAACATGATGTAGCAAAACCTAATGGAAGAGTTTGAGATAGATCCCATTTCGGGATTTGTAGCACGCGTGCATCCGATGAGTTAACTTGAAAGAGTTGGCTTCTTTTCGAGACTTGATGATGTATGGGCCACTCCAAAGTGCATCAAAATTTGAATGGCACCTGTTTAACTCTATCAACATCCCATTTTAGAACCAGGTCCCCAAATTTGAAAGCTTGAGGCCTAGCCTTTCTATCAAACCATTTCTTTGTTGTTTGTTGATGATGTTCTAGTTTGATCATGGTATAGTTTCTGAGCTCTTCAAGATGAACCAGCTCTACCATCCTAATTTCTCTCTTATCTACGCACTCAAATTACAACTGTTGGGCAAGCGCCAATGAATTTAGTTCAAGCGTCAAAGGAAGGGCAGCCTCCTTGCCATAAACAAGCTTGTAAGGAGAATTTCCTATTTCCTTTTTTACTGTGATTCTATCTTCCCAAAGCGCGCGTAGGACCTTCATATGCCACTGTCTTTGGGTAATGTTCATTGTGCACTTCATGATTTTGATCATGTTCTTGTTTGTTGATTCTGCCAGACCGTTACCCTAAGGTTAATAGTTGGAAGATTTTTTTAGGTAAATTCCCAGACTTAGAGCCCAATCAGTGATTTTAGCACCAAGGAAGGATTTTTCATTATCAGAGATAATGGTTTGAGGAATGCCAAACCTTGTGACTAAACCTTTGATAAATTCAAGGATGATTGCCTCATTTGATTCCTTAAGTGCAAAAGCTTCTATCCATTTGGTGAAGTAATTTGTAGCTGTCAGCACCCATTTATGTCCAATGCTTAAAGGTGGATTGATCATGCCTATGAAGTCGAGACCCCATTTCACAAAAGGCTGATCTATTTGGATTGGTCGGAGGGGAAGGGTTGCTAATATTTTCTTTCCTGCAAAGAAATTACATTCCTTGCATTTTGTGATCCACCTATGTGCATCTACAAATAGGGTAGGCTAAAAGATACCTACCATTATGATCTTCATTGCTATAGTTTTGGTAGAGAAGTGTCCACCAGAGAATCCATCATGAAATTCTGCTAACACTTTTTCAGTATGTGTGTCATTGATACATCTTAACAGTGTTCCATCTAGATTTCTTTTGAAGAGAATTCCATCAATAAAAACATAAGGAATAGATTGCAACCTCATATGCCTTCTCTTTTCTTTATTCAAACCGGGAGGGTATGCACCCTCAAAAAGGAATGTGATCATTTCCTTCATCCAGTCATGCACGTTGGGGTCTATATTCTGTTCATGTTCTACATGTGGGAGGTCTTTATATAGAAATAATGAAGCCTCATGTTCACCCTGCGCATCCTCAAAGAATCTATTTGCAGAGTGCACTACCTTTTACCATTTTTTTGGCCTTAATAGTCACATGATATTCTTATATTTTTTCACCCATCGCACTCTCTTCTCACTGATTTATGCTCCCATGATGAATTTTCTGACAGATGATTGGGAGACTAACACCTTGATATGATTTTTGGTGAGCATGCTCTTGAATTTCTTAGTGTAAGTATGATGGCGAAGACCTACTTCTTTATGTGACTATATTTCAATTCATAATCCTTCAGCGTTTGGCTGAAGAAGGCCACTGGTTGTTCTAGCCCTTGTTCATTTTCCTGTGTTAGGACAGCAGCAATGCTTACATCAGCACCATAAGCATAAAGGATGAAATCCTTTGAGTAATCTAGATTGAGGAGTGTTAGCGCACAAGAAATATCTTTCTTGATCTTGTTAAAGCTTTCTCTTCCTTCTGCTGTCCATCTAAAGGCTATGTCCTTCTTGAGCATAAGGGTGATGGGACGAACCAATCCCGTGAAAGTTAGGGATAAAGCACCTAACAAAGTTAATCTTGTCAAGGAAGGACTGTAAGGCCTTTTTGTGCTAACGGGAAAGGTTTGGGATGGCTGAAATGCACTTAGGATCCATCGTGATGCCATCCTTTAAAACCACATGGCCCAAGAGCCTACCCTAGCCACCACAAAATTACACTTATTGGGTTAAGAGATACCCCAAATTCTTTACATCTCTCAAAGACCTTTTCTAGGTGCACCATGTGATCCGCACTCTACTTTGAGAAGACAGTTATATCATCAAGGTAAACCAAGATGAACTCATTGATGTAACCTTTGAAGGCAATATCCATGGCATGCTAAAATGTTGCACCTACATTTGACATACCAAAGGGCATTTTTTGGTATGCATATGTTCCCCACTTGGTTGTAAATTTTGTTTTGAATTAATCCTCTTCCTTAACTAGGATCTGGTTGAAACCCGAATACCCATCTAGCATGGAGAACCTTTGCGTGCCACACCACAGTCTATAAAATCTGCTCCATTGAAGGCAAAGGATAATGATCCTTTAGAGATGCCTTGTTCAAATATCTAAAATCAACACAAAGTTTGATTTCACCATTTTTCTTACGCACTAGAACCAGATTTGTGACCCAGGTGGAATATTTGATAGGAAAGATAATCTTTGCCTCAATGAGTTTGGATAACTCCTTTCTCATGAGGGGCTCTATTTTTGGATTGACTGGTCTGATGCTTCTATTTGACAAGATTTATACCAAGATCAAGGTCAATGGAGTGTTGAGAAACAATTGGATCAAAACCTTTGAGGTCTTCATACTCCCATGAGAAAATGTCACTATATTTTTGACAAAGAGAGATGAAGGCCTATTTATCTTCATCTGACAAATCCTATTGAGTAGTAGCTCCTTTTCACACGTAATATTAATGGAGCAGCAATCCTCTTGCATGGTGCACATGTATCTTTCTTCGCCCTTGTACTCATCATTAGGGTAGAACATTTTTTCTAAGGTGACCAGACCTTTAGGAAACTTATTTGTCTTTAGCTGTATTACTTAGTCACCATAGCTGTCATGCAAGTCAGCTTGCATACTTGATGAAAATTCAGCTTCATTCTGGATAAACTAGATGATCTACACGTCACTATCAAAGACTTACTAGCTAGTGTTATTATCTAGAATGGATGGTTTGATTACCATCTTAATGTGTTGAGTGTTGCCTTTAACAAAGTCCTCAAGTAGGATGAAACTGTTAACCAAGCACGGCCATTTGGTCAACTTCTTTGTTCATTTTGCATGGAAGTTCCTACAGATTAAGGGCATCAAATCTCTCAAGAAATTCCCAAACTCTATGTGTATAAGCTTTAAGAAGCTTATTCTTTTTCTAGTATTTGTTGGTGACCTATTGATGACCAATTCTGTGTCCCCAAAGATCTACAGTGCTTTAATTTTCTTTTTTTAGCAATAAGCAAGCCATGCATGAGTGCTTCGTATTCTACCACATTGTTAGAACATGCAAACTATAACCTATGCGTGAAGAAAATTTTCTCATCCCTAGGGGAAATGAGAACCACTCCCACTCTTGTGCCATTTCTACTTCTGGATCCATCAAATTATAACTTCTATATACCAATTTGAACTTTGTCTCCTATGAGTTCACATGGAAGCATAATATCTTCCTCTAGAATGCAATAAGTACCAAGCCCAGTTTCATAGGCTTCCAGTTCTTCAACATAGGGATCAAATTTTTGATGCATTTCCACCCATTCATCAATTACTAGGTTTGGAATAGGGGGTGGAAGATACTGCTCTTCAGAACTGAAAATTTTTCTTCCTAGATAAGACAATTGGCTTGGAGAGGGGATGGGACATATGGATCTACATGATAAGAAAATATGGGCTCACTTGTATGGTAAAATGGGTACCATACCTTGTCTTGAGTAACATATGAGACCAATCAAGACAAGTAACCACCCACTTTAGTAGTAAATTCTCTTGAGAGACATAGGGCAAATAAAGGAGGCAGGTCAATAATTAACACATCTTGAGTGATTGTTAGGCTTAGACATGCATGGATGGTTAACTCAAGATCCTTGATGACTCATAAGGTGGTTACAATTGATCCATCAAGTTATAGGACTCCTTTAGACAAAGGGCTATATTTCAAACCTAAGACATCAGCTATCTTCTTAGGCATAATAGAAGTACTAGCGCCTGAGTCAATCAAGTAGTTATGCACTAGGTGTTTACCTATAATCAAGGAAATATATAAGGGTGGGGTTTTAGCAAATTTACTTACTTGTTTCTCCTATTCTTGGCATATTTTGACAGAAGTGCATGTTTTATGTATAACCGGTTAGCGCTAAAAGTTACATAAGGGATTCATATAACATATCCCACTAAGATGGAATGGTCAGGGCATCCCACATTATGATGTTTATGTTTGTTTTCTTCATCTGGTCAACAATGTTGAATGGAAGCCCCCTTTTTTACATTTGGGGAACAACATCCTTTCTTGATTTTTCAAGTGTGGAAGCCTGAATTGTAGCTGGAGTAGAGGCTTGGCCTACCAAAGGATGGGTGTGTGTTACTTCAAAAGGAGCTTTACGTGGGACCTCCTACACAAGGATTTGAATGATTTTTCTCCAAGAGGTCTTGTTTGATTCATTTTTCTTCTGAAGATATTTGTGTATTTTTGGGACTATGACCTGTGCAACTAACTCTAATATTCTTCTCTTATATTTTGTATTATCCGCAATTTGGGCGCATGTGATCTGTTTGTATCTTCTGTAGCTTGGTTGATTACATAGAAGTCCTCTATACCAAAGAACATCAAATTAGACTCCAAAGGAACTTTTGGTCCTTTTGGATTATCTAGCTTCATGGGCACTTGTTGAGGGCTCACAGGATGAAGCATTCTAGATCATGAAGGCTTGGGCACATGCAACATTAGCACAATGGTACTGACTATGAGGCATTTTGCAAGGGAAGCACCATTTTGACTCTTGTGCCAAGTTTTTTTGAACTGGAACAAGTGCTCGGCTTGCACTTTGGGTGTTGGGAGAGAAGGCGTGGGAGGGAAAACTTGCAAGGGTATATGTGCATTAGGCTATCACCTATCATTCTACTAGTTGGGTGCATATCTTTGATTTCTATATTGATTCTACCAAGGCTGATTTCCTTGGCCATGCACCTGATTGGAAATGCCTCTATACACTTGTGCTTACTACTTTTCTAATGATATTACCTTGTTTGATAAATTTTTGATCAAGGCCTTCAATTCTTTGTCCTCCTTTTATTGTGATGGAGAATAGGATGTTGAGGCAACCGGTTCGCACTCTGCTCAAGAGTAGGAACAGGGGCCACGAAGGCTAGAGTACTTGTGAGATCTCTCGGAACAAGGGCATGGATGGTCTAGGAGCTAACTTTCCTACCTAAATGAGACTATTTTCTACCCTTACTACAATGTTATAAGCAGCTAGTAGAGTCCTACCTCCCATAGATTGGATCATAACTAAAATATCATTATTGAGCACCTTCAGATAATAAAGGAAAGCATGTTGGGTTGTAGGTATTACCACAAGAGGGATTTTGTCCCAAGTCTTCTGAAATCTAATGTTGAAATCATTCATTTACTCATTGGGCTCCCTCCTTGTTGTTATTTGCTCCACAAAAGATAGGTGATCTGACTTGTTTTCAAAATAACTACACGAACTCTTCCCAACTCATCCCAAGTGTTAATAGATCCAAGTCTTAAGCCTCTATACCACTGAAGTTCTTTACCTTTGAAAGAGGCTACAAGTATCCTGACTACTACATCATTATGTGTGATCAGATAGAGTGAACACACATTTTCCACATCCTGGATATGCTCCTGAGGGGTGACTTGATTCTCACCAGTAAAGTAAGGAATACTCTTGAGTGCATTATTTGGGATATCATGCTAGAAGGCCAAGAGTAAGGGACTCCCTCCATCCAAATTTAAAAATCTTCTCAATGGAGGAGGTGGATAATGCACCATTGTAGGGCACACAAGTTGTCTATTTTTAGGAGGAGTTCAATGGGCGTGGCATGTTAGAGATAGAGATGCACACGTGAGATTTCTGTAATGAACTTTTCTTGGGGATAGCTCGAGGTATTTAAATTAATCTTCAGCTATTACACTTCTTCTTATGTGCACTCTTCTCATGAAAGGCACTCAGACTATTGAAACAGAGATCTTAAACTATTGGGAGTCGCTAGATGTGTTAAAAATGAGCCTCCAAAGGTTGAAACACTAAGTTCCTACACTAGAACTTAGATATAAGAAATTTGAGCTTTCAATGTTAGTTCCACCAGGCATGGCAAAAACTATTGGTTACTCAAACATGCACCCGCGTCTCGAGATCTCAAAAGGTCATAGATTTCGAGACCAGAATGGAACCATCCCCAAGTTGTGGGACCTTGTGTGCTTGGGATGGATCTCCAAAGAAGGCTGGTTCCTCTATCTATTTTTACTAATAGTGTTACTGCTAGTGTTGAAAGGGGAAACTAAGCTAAGAATGCCAAGGGACCAGATAAAGAAGAATAAGATGAAGTAAACTACACTAAAAGGTGATAGCACTAGAAAAGAGGGATAAACACTATCTGTTCTAAGAAAGAATGAAAGGGAATGTGTGAAAGGAGGCTAGGAACAAGTAGCACAATAAAACATGCATTCACCAAATCGTTCTCATGGAACACAACCAAATATGGAACTGTAGGGGACATGAAGTAGAAAAACAATACACAATGCAAGAGAAGAGGCAAGAAGAAGGAATGCAAACACATTAGTTCGTATAATAGTCACAAAATGATGCTTCTATTACTTCCAAAAATGCACAAAATCTATAATGATAAGGAGGTTGATATCCACATGCAAGAGCCAAACATGGAGGTATGTAACTCAAAATATAGAAAATGTGGAGTCCTTAGCAACATGCGTAAGGATCTAGAGTGTCCAACCTTTTAGAATGAGACCTGACCCTATCTTTTATAGATTCAACACAGATTGAAGAAAGAAAGAGAGAAGTGGGAAAAATTAATTTGAATCTCAACCACCATTGTTAATGCCTTCAAAAATCTACCCCAAATCTATCATGTCTACATCAATTACTTGTTCAACACCTCGAAGGAGGAGGAACAACATATCGAATTGAATCAGATCTAGGTGGTTGAAGTAATCTGATTTTGCTTTAATGTCTTGATAGACGTTTCTTCATGTCTTCCCTAACTAACTTCTCCAAAAATAAAGATTTAGATCTCCAAGGCGTAGATGAGGACGAGATCTTTCCAACGGTGCAAGATTTGTCATATTTTTAGCCCCAGTCGAAATTTATGCCCATTTTAAATTTGAATAAATGACAGGTAATATTTTAAAGACTTTGTCATACCAGGTCCACATGGCATCGCGCTCATTTGAGATTTTATTCCTTCCTTTTCTCTTGAATAACGCCCATGTGACATGTAGCAAGATCCATAGGTTTCCCTATTTCCTTTGTATTCTTCCTAAGTCTTTTCCATGAGTGGAGGCAATATATCCGACCCAAGACATGTGGAGGTTAGGAATTTGTTTGAAAGCCCACCCCAAATTTGATCCTTGAAATAGCTTCATGCTCACCTGGTACCTTTCACCGGCCTATCTCTTCTCCTATTCATCCTAAATCTATCCAATTTTTAGACTTTGGGACACACATGAAGGCACGCACTTCTTTGGAGACCGCCTCTAGACTTTTCTTTTGACATTACGCTGTAGACACTTCACACCGTCCGCTGAGTTGAAGATTTTTCAACACCAAAGAAAATTTTGGGGCTCTTGGATGCATGGAATTTGCACTCATTTGGGTCCCCTTTGGATTTAACTTTGAAGGTACACCAAGTGACTAGAAAGAACGTGAATGCACGGAGTGTGGGCATGGAGAAATGGAAAAAGAGGCAAAGAGGGGTGTGCACTATGCCCATAAGAGGAATGTTAGGCACTTGGCTGATTGGGAGGTGCGTAAGGAGGCCAATGGGATAGGGGAGAAAGAGGGCACGCAGGAGGAAGGGGCACAAGGTAAAATGGAAGGAGATAGAAGAATGTGAAGGGGAGAAGGATGTGTATGCAAGTTATCCAAATTTCTAGGAGAGCTATTTGGATAACAGTCCCAAGGACCACTATATGTGCTCGTACATCCCATACCTATGGGAAAACTCCATGAAAACTATGTAATGTTACTTATTTTCTAATATGAGGACCAATATCAAATGTCTCATGTGCAATGTGCATGTACCATCTCTCGTCCCCCAGAGTTTGTTGTATGATACAAAGTTGTTGTTGTACCCTATCTACTCGATACCACTCTTAGCTATGACTTCGGATGCCTATCAAAAAGTTCTCTAACTTAGTAAAATTGAGTTCCACTACATCCTCAAGCCATTAATATAAATGATATGGCCTCCAGGTCACCATTTATGGCTACAGGTCATCAAAATCCCATCTATAGTATGAAATGTCTTCCGAGTGAGATCTAATATTAGCACCTATAAGCTCCAAGCCCCTACAGATGGCTCATCAAAGTTATCGACATGAATCTCACTAAGTGGATGCCCAATAGTAATATGGTCCTAGGCCCAAATTTTTAAAAGAGTCACCGACTCAAGCTCCTCATCCCTCTATATGCTATCAAATGTAAATCTCGATATAAGTAGGGTAGTATGCATTGACCCCAGAAAATACCTCTCCATCAACCAGTCTAGTAACTACACCTATCAAAGATAATTGAAATGTGTGTTGTTCTTATTAGGTAACAAGTAGCCACTAATAAGATCCATCAAGTATGTAGGGATCCATGTAATATCCCTACTCTCAAAACATCGATATAGATGCACGACCATACCCCATCGGGGTATATCCTAATGTAAATACAAATCCCAAACATGTGTTGTAACCTAGTCAATGTGATCATCATACACAACTACACTACCCGGATCGAACTCAAAAATCTGGTGGACACCCTTGAGGGTCATTTTCATCTCTCCAGTGGGTAACCTGAAGGTCTGACTCTCACCGTCTCATCTCTCTACTAAGGTAGTATGCAAGCTATGATCCACTCTAATCACAAGAAGTTGTGTGATATAGGCTAATACTATAGCGTCCAAAACTCTAGCTAGTTAGATATAATCATGTCATGAGAAGGTATGCTCATAATCTTACAAGCATCTCAGGAGCTCTTGAACATCCAAGGCTCATAGTCTATCCTACGATCACTCAAAATACACTAAGTTAACATCATTTCTTCTAAATCATCTACTAACATATCTTAAATACTTTAACATTTGTCAACATTTGTCTAACAACTTCTCAAAGTCTCCTAAAATTATTCTAATGCCTTCAAGAAGGTCGAGTCTTTGTTAGTACGTCTCATTTAACACAAGCACACCCCTTTTGACACTATCATGGTCATTTACATGGTAGTGTTCTTGTTTTCATGTTAGCGCATGTCATTTTGACACTAGCACATGACCTAACCTAGCCTAAAAATAGTTAACGATAATGCCCTCAATTTCATGCTAGTACATGGCATTAACACTAGCATGTCCGAGGTCATGCTAGTGCACCTAAAGGCATGTGCTAACATGAATCTATATTTTCCTAATTCTAAAAACATGTAATAAATGCACTCAAACTGAAATTTCTTTCTCGATACATACCATGGGACCGTCATCGAAGCCTTCGAACTCTCAAACTCAGTCACCAAGATGTTTTTGGTTCATGATTCATGCCATCTCTTTCAAATTTAGAGAAAATCTCTCTCAAAAAATTGTATTCATATAAAGATTAAAAATCTTAAGAAATGAAACTAGAACACCTAAGAAGTTTCAAATCTTAACTAAACTAACAAGAATCATCAAGATAAGATCTTAAAGAGAGTTACTTCTTTAAAAATGCATATAACTTTGAAAAAACATCAAACTAACATGTCTAAGTTACTCTCTACTCTTTGAATGCTAATAAAACATGAACCTATGAAGATCCTAGCAATCAAATGTGAATTTTTGATATGATTCTCAATATTTCAAGAAAGAATTCTTACCATTATTAGCTATAAGGCCATATGGTTCTACCTGTATTACTCAAAGCTTGGGTTGAAGATGTAATGGTGAAGATAATAGCTCAATATAAATGAATAAATGCTCAAATCCTAAGTGCCTATAGTTTATGATAGAGGAGAGAAAATGTTCTTAGAAATGATGAGGAGGGTTTTATTTATAGGTTTCAAATTCCAAGAATGCAATGATTTTGGTGCATGTGGGGAAAAAGTTAAGTCCAAGAAGAAATTTTATCGAGTCAAATAAATATTTGACTAGGTTTAGATGTAAATTAATCTTTTAAGATTAATTAGGGGTCCTAAGTAGGCTTAGTAAGATTTCTGGGAGCATTTAGAGGAAGTTTTAATAGATTTTGGATGTGTTGGAAGAGGGAGTTAGCTAATGAGAAGGTTTATTGGTCAATTGCATGGTAAGAGGCTTAATCAATGCATAGTGATCAATTAAGAGGAATTAAGGGAAAAAAATCATAATTGATAAAGTGTCATTAATTTACAAGGGATAGAGTAGTTAGTGTAATGTTAGTGATAATAATGCTTTAATCAAAGTATAGTTGTCTACATTTTCCCCTCTTTGGGGTGGTGTAAGTTATTAAACTTCAAAGATAGTAAACAAGTGTAAACAAGTAAAAATTTTGATAGGGGTAGAAGAAAAATTAGTAGAGTGAAGGATGCCTACTCAAGTGTCAATGAGGTGATGAAAGAGGTCGACCAAAAATTGAAAAGATGAATGAAATAGACAGAAGCTAAATGGAGGAAAATATGCCCTATAATAAGGGAAGAATGATGTGAAGAGAAGAAGGGAATCCATAGTAGTCAATTTGACATTGAGTACTAAATACCCATGTGTTGGCAAGAAAATTTTTGGGTGGAAAAACTTGTGGATTTCTTGCCAACGCTCAGGGAATCTCGGTCCCTCTACTTAACCGGTGCAGCTACCGTATATGCATGCACATCAAAAGGTGGATTTTTGTGGTGGCCTTTCGACTAGGGATCCAACAGGGACACTCCACTGACCCTGCAGCAAAGCTTCCAGATACCTGAAAGAGAGAAATTTATCTCTAGAGAGGGAAAGGGGAGTGAGAAACTAGATAAGAGAACTAAAGTTGCACGTAGAAAATTAGATTCTTGCATACATAAATTATAATTTTTATCACATGCATTATAATTAAGAGGAAATAACTCTATGCATAGCAACAAGACCAAATGGAATTTATGATAAAAAAATTCTCAATAAACCCCTTAGTCAAAAAAGGCTCAAAACTCCTTATATTGATTGCTTAAACCAAGTTGTACATAGTATGAGAATGGAGGAAAAAGAGAGAGTGGGGGAAAGGAATAATTTGGCTATCTCCTTTGTTCTCTCAAGGTAGAATGCACTCTTGAGCTTACAAAATTAATGACCAACCCTTTAAAATGGGAATGGCTTTACAATTTATAGAGTATACTTGACACCTCATCTTCTTCATGACACTCCATATGCCTTATTTCCAACTTTAAACTATTCATATTCCTACAAAATATTTAAGTCCCTTTTATAAAATCAAGGTGACTTAATTTACATTATGTTTCTAAATTCACTTTTAGGTGACTTAAAGGAATATCAAAAATTTCAAACCCCAATGAGGAATTAGAACATTGGAAAGTGAGAGAAAGTTGGGGGGAAGAGGAGAGAGAAAGAGAGAGGGAGGAGAAGAGAAGATTTCATTCCCGATGAAGTATGTTGATCCGCATTAATGGAAATCTCCAAATGCACTGAAACTTTTAATCTTTAAACTCCTTGCACATTATGAAAATCCTTCAAATTAGCTCACAAATGATCTCCAAATTAAGTGAATTGTTCCGCGATGACCACAACTCCAAGTTTGCATATGATATACTATTTTTAGCGAGAGGTGATTTTTGCCTCTTCTCGACCATCACGATGTGATGAACTCCCTCATTCGACCCTTTGCACACTACCTTTCCTCGAGCCTCTTCAGCTTCATGATTTCCTTATAATGATAACTTACTATTTTTAGTAAGTATGAAAAAGTGACTTCCCAAATCTCAATTAGATGTTGCGACCTTGATTTCCCTCTATCCCCGAGTTCCTCCCTCCTTCTAGATCATTTATTTTTAGGTTCCAATGGGACCACTTACTATTTTTAGTAAGTTCCAAAATTCATGTTTTGGTGAGTTCTCACTTGCAGTGCACCTCCAATGTCTCTGTCTTCTTCGTGAGTTCTTTTTGTTGACTTTCCCAAAATACTAGTCCTCTATGTAGGAGACATACTATTTTTTGAAAGTGGGATTCTTGATGTCAGATTGACATGGAATGAAGTTTTTTGATATGAGTTTTTTTCCCAATATTGCCCCTCTAAAATTTCAGACCACTGCCCGCTTAATAGTCCAGGAGATTTTAAAATTTCAAATTTTGAGACTTGGTAGTGCTTCTATATGATAGCCATTAATGGACCTAAAAATTGCAAGTCTCATTTTCTACTCTATTTGCAAAAAAAAATATATTTATTATGTGGGTTTTTTCTTCTGATGCTTCACATGCAATTCTACTTCGTTTCACCCAA
Source organism: Taxus wallichiana var. yunnanensis (assembly GCA_018340775.1). Taxonomy (NCBI): domain Eukaryota; kingdom Viridiplantae; phylum Streptophyta; class Pinopsida; order Cupressales; family Taxaceae; genus Taxus; species Taxus wallichiana. The sequence continues at coordinate 585,889,335 of CM031239.1, read as the reverse complement.
TGGTTTGACGGGAAATCCCACTTCTTTCTTCATTGAGCTGGAAAGGAGATTTCTTCATTTTGGATGCTCTGTCACACAAGAGGGGAGTTTGAGGGTATGTTTTTTATGGTATTTAATAGAGAAACAAAATTTTCATTGATTCATGCACTAGTTTGCAATATTTTTTCATATTTCTATTTTTTGGCTATCAAGATTTTACTATTCTCTTCTTTGTTGTTATTTGTTTCTCCTTCTTAGCTTAATGAGAATTCCTTCTGAGACCTTCATATCACCAAAACTATTCAAGTTACTTGGTTGATCTAGTCTGAGTTTTTTACAATGGTGGAGTGATGGAAAAAAGTTGCAGAGGAAGAATGTATGTATGGTTGTGTCATAGTTAGAAGCAAGGAAGCAAGTCAAAATTTTGAATTTTTAAAAACATGGGGGAGAGGGTTGGGAAAATTTTATTTTAAATTATTTCCCTAACCTAAAATGGACATGAGGGACATCAATTTTCATGGAAATCCTAGAGGTGACACATGTCCTTGATCCGACGACAGGGGATGAGTGCTCAAAAATCAACTTTAAAGCACTAAGGGGATGAAAGCGGGTCACATGGGTGACCAAAACTCTCTCCTAGAGGGATGGGCACATTTTTCAAGGTTTTATTTCACTAATATGTGAGGAAATTGAGGGACATCAGTTTACATGGAAATCCTGGAGCTAACATGTGTCCTTGATCCAACGGTAGGGGATTTGAGCTCCAAAATTACACCTGGGGGTTGAACTGTCAAGTCTAAAGGTCACATGAGGGTCCCAGAGGTCACATGGGGATGGGTGCATTTTTCCAAGGTTGGTGTACCTAACCTCAGGGACTTTAGAGACATGAAATCCCACCAGATCCTGGTGCTGACACGTGTCCTCTCGAAAATTGACTAACTCTTGAACTGCCTTTAAGAGGGCAACTTGGAACAATGATAACTTGAGCTCCCGGTGGAATTTATTGGTGAAATTTTATATGATCCTGACTAGAAATGGAATTTTTAATCAATGGTGTTGGTCTAATGTCTTAATTCAACAATATGATACCTGAAAATCATTTTTTGACTTTGAGACTCCACTTGTGCTTGAGAAAAACTACCTAAAATCCTATATGCCAAGGTTTTGTGAAAAATATGATTTCACCATCATGTAGGTCTTGGAATCCTATTTTCAAATTTTTTTTTTTTTACTTCTAACTCCATCTAGAGATTTTAGAATATTCTTCTAAATCTCGGAAACTATTTTAGGCTTGTGTACTGCCTAGGCTTGTGAACCCTATTTTTTACTCAGACTACTCCAAGTCTTTTAAAACTTCCCCAAACATTCCAAAATCATTTCCCTGATGTTCCAAAGTCTTCCATTCACCTCCATGTTGAAATTTTTCCTTTTGTTCCACTCTAGGGGGGTTAATCCAATCCTAGGAAGGCTCGGTGATAGCCCTTCCCAATACTGCTAGAAGCTAGCATCTTTTCAGAACTCCCTAAAATCACCTAGGGGAATTAATAAATTTCCTAAATCACCTAAAGGGATGAGATAACATTAATTGAGAGGTCACTTTTACTAACTTGATAGACCTCGGGGTGTCTTGGAATGATAGGAATTGAAAAATTTAACACAGGGGTATTGTTTTTGAGCTTGGAAATTGTTAATTTCCTTGTTACACATTTTCACAAAAACTAGCTCTAACTTGAGGACATGACATGGAATGATTTTAGAAAAGACATGACATGGGAATCCATAATCTCAATTTTAGACCATATAATTTTTTGACCAGAGTCTTATCCATTGGGCCTGCGAGTCATGTACAACTTACAACAGAGAGAGAGAGAGAGAGAGAGAGAGAGAGAGAGAGAGAGAGAGAAGCGAAGGAAGGAAACACACATGCACATAGAAAGGAAAACACCTTACAATCACCTATGGTACAAGGTGGGGGACAAACCTCTTTCACTGAAACACTCTTCATTTCTCAAAAGTTACCCCTAAAGAGGAAACACCGAATGATGATGTTCTGTGAAGCCGTTGATGGGTTCTAAAAAGTAGCCTCCCTCCTTAATTTTTTATGGAATCTAGGTGCTTCCATGATTTTCCTTTTACTTTGTAGGAGTGATTCCATGTGATATTTTTTATTCTCAGTGCTTCACTTGGAAATTCCACTACCTTCATGTTCTTTAAAATTGGTTTCATAGTATCAGTTGCCTTCCATGTTTATCCATATAGCTGATTCTCCATTGAGCATCTCATTTTGCCCCAAATCTGATTTTTGTTCCAATTCTTGATATTATGAGTTACTTTCTTTCTCGGTCTATTCTCATTGACATATTCTCCATGAGAAACATTTGATTCATCCTTTATCTCTACTCCACTGTGAGGCATTTGAGTACTGACGGAGGATTGGAGGAAAAATCATACTTGTCTTGTATATCCATGGCATGAGTGAAGAGATCAAGAATCAGCTCAGGGTCTTCCGCAACTTCTATTACATCTAAGATTTCTTACACAAAGTTATGCTTCATCATTTCCTACAACTCATCTTTGTATGCCTTTGAAGAATGTAGCTCAAGGAAACTATCTAGAGGGGTTACCTCATCATCTTGGGAATCACTTGCACTCTACCGATCCTTCATCAAAAAGAGCTTCATCTTCAAAGGCCTTGAAACTTCTTTCTTTAGTTTGTTCATCATGGAAAGATTCTTCCTCTTCAAATGGGAAAGAAAATACCTCAATTTCATCATTGTATCCACCAACCATGGCTTGAGAGGGACATCATATTTCTCATCTATATTTATTTTGAAATAGCCCATCCTCACACTAGTTGAGGTTTCCAAGTCAGCTTTATGCTTGTCTTTCGATTCATGGCTTGCATTAAAAGTTCAAGATTGGTCTCAGGGTCTTCTTTCTTTTGTGGCTCTTAGAAATTCTTGTCCGATGGTTCTTCCCCATTGTTTGAGGGTTCATTATAGATTAGATTGGTCTCTTCCTGGGTGACATGATCAAGGGAGTCCTCATCTTCGAATGGGAAAGAGAAAATTTCTTCATCATGATAAACACATAAGTTGATTTTTCTATTTGAAAATCATCAAGAACCATTTCCTCTTCTTCATGGTTTGTGTCATCTAGAAATTTAGAGCTGCCCTCTTGTAACTCAAATCTCCTCAATGCTTCTTCAAAGTCCAAATCTCTCGAAAGGCATGTCTAGACCTATCAAGATGGAAATATCCTCTTCCTCCTTAGTTTTCACAAAGTGATTCATCCGCCTATTACCTTAGTACAAAATGTTAGCTTCTAGGATTCCAGAATTTCATACCATGTACCTCATCTTCTTCTCGGGAAGTAATTTCTCCATGTATCCCTTCACTAGTATGGTTGCAGAAGACCAATTCATCTGAATTTTACCTCCCAAGTCTCTAGAAAATTTATACTCAAGAACATTAGAAACGAGGTTGGGGCGTCTACTACCAAAATAATCACTAGAAACTTTCTTTCTAGAAATATGGCGAAGATCCACCTGTGCATCTTTGACCTTCCCTAAAATTGGGACTTCTTTTGACTCCTGGGAGTAACAAGAGCCATCAAGTGGAGAAATGGTAAGTTTGAGAGCTTTGGTAACCTTCATAGGCATGAAATTATCCAAGGCACCCAAATCTATTATGCAATTGTTCAATACATATTCTCCAATAAGAAGGGGACATATAAAGGTTCAAACTTATCATTCTTTGATGCACTCAAAAAAAGCATGTTATGTGATGGAGGTGTAGGTGAGTTTTGATAGCATGCCTTTAGGAACTATAAGTTACAACATTAGGTGTTATTCTACCACTCCTAATATATCGACAAACTCTCAAATTGTTAAGATGAGTCCGCAAATATTCAATTTTAGTAATCTACACTTTGGCTTTGTTTGCATCTTCTATGAAGTCAAAAGGAGTGGATATGGATAAGGGGGGGTGAAGGGATTTTTTTAGTTTGAATGGGCTTAGGATCAAGATTTGATGTTCGAGGAATGGAGGGTAATTTTGAATGGCACACTAGAGATTCAAGGTATTAAATTTTGTAGGAGCATATTTAGATTTAGAAATGGAAGAGGAAGTGGAAGACTTACTTGGGATTTTGGCGGTCTTCTTACTCATTATGAGATCAGGCTCCAACAATGCGGACTTCATGGAAAATGGAAGTGGGGATCCTCGACTGATTATTTTATTTTTTAGAGTCACCACAGGAGGATCATCAACCTTCTTTTAGTTTACAGCAGTAGAGGGAGATGCTCTTTTCGCAGATTGAGAATGAGTGAATACTACACATGAGAAATTGGGTTCATCTTCTTCATAACCTCTAGAATACTCACAGAATCTGATTTGTGTGTTGTTCTCAAACTCATAACTTTCTAGGGAACCACCACCTTCACTTTATTTTTCAAACTCCTCTTCATTTTCCTTACTCCTAAAACTTCACATTGATAGGTGGGGCCTCCAAGGCAAGCCTTTAGGGTGCTCCTACATTCTGATTTTCATTTCTTATTTGGGAAGAAACTCATTCAAATAATTTCCTCTTCAAATATGTTATCTCATTCACCTAATTTTTCAGCGATGGATTGGTTCTCTCATCTCCAAGATGTTGGGTCTTTCCCTTTCATGGATTCTTGATGTTTCCAGAGAGGATGAGATCATCACCAAGTTTAATGGCCATCCTTTGTGCTTCTACAATGTTCCTTAGTTGGGATCTTCGCAAAAAAATCCTACTTCTGATGATTGAGCATTGATGAAGAATCTCTTGACATTTTTTTGAGATGGAAAATCCTCTTCACATATCCTACAAAGCAACTATTCAAAACGAGCCATGAAGTCTCTCATAGTTTCATTTTCTCCTTTCTCTATTTGAGCCAACTGTACCAGGAGGTCCTGATAGTCTTCAGTTGATTTAAATCTCTCTTTAAAGGTAGTCTTTATGTCATCCCAACTAGTGACGGATTGGGTAAGTAGGAGGTAGAACCATTTTTGCTTTTTATTGGAGGGATCTACTAAAGCAATCATACAACAACATCTTCATGTTGGACACCAATAATTCCAAATGATGTTGTAAAATCAACGCATGTGTTCTTCATGATGTTGTGTGTTTTCACCTTCGAACTTTGGAAAATTCTTATGGGATCTTGTTGGTAGATCATGAAGAGGGGTTCAAGATCAAGTGAGCATGTATTCCTTCCCCATGGAGCAATGGGTTGAGGTATTTCTACTTTATCTTCCATTATTGTTTATCTTTCTTCTCTTACTTCTATAAATTCTTCTTCTTTTGGAACTAGATGACCAATGGTGGTTGAAAAATGGGAGAATTTGAAGGGGGAATATCAACAGGATTCTTGACATGATTGCTAGGTGAACTATTTGAAGAGTTGGATGGAGAGTAGGCTTGCGAGAAGAAGTATGGATTATCTCTAATTTGCTCTTGCTGATTTTGCAAATCCTCAAAACTGGAATCAATGACACCTCTCGACCGATCAACTTGGTGTATCTTCCTTTTAGCTAATTTTGGAAACTTTAATAGTGGGAACACGAAAGGACATTGTGGAATGTGAAAAGTCATGTGTAGAAATAAGCAAAATGTATCTTTTAAACAATGGACTTTCATGAAATCTTTTTTTAATATTTGATTTTTTTAATTTTAAAACCTTGCGGTCATATATTGGGTTTAGATGCTGCTAAATCTACCCCATGGTGGGGGCCCAAAAATGTTTGCGAGAAAATTTATCGGGTGGAAAAAAAAATTTATTTATTTCCAACGCTCTGGGAATCTAAGTCCCTCTACTTAACCGGTGCAGCTACCATACATGCATGCACATGAAAAGGTGGATTTATGTGGTGGACTTTCAACCGAGAATCCAATAGGGACACTCCATTGACCTATGAAGAAAATATAAGATACCTTGCAAGAGAGGACTTTGTCTCATAGAGAGGGAAAGGGAGTGCAAAATTAGATAGGAGAACTAATGTTGTAGGTAGAAAATCAGATTCCTACATCACACTAAGAATTTTCATCACATGCATTATAATTAGGAGGAAAAAATTTTTTACAGCATCATTAAGACCAAATGGAATTTATTATCACAAAGTCTCAATAAACCCCTTAGTCAAGAAAGGATCAAAACTCCTTCTTCTTGTATTGATTTCTTAAACCAAGTTGTACATAGAATGGAGAAAAAGAGAGAGAGAAGAGGGGAAAGGGATGATCTTGGCTATCTCCTTTCTTCTCTCAAGGTAGAATACACTATTGATCTTATAAAATTAATGACCAACCCTTTAAAATGGGAATGGCTTTACAATTTATAGAGTAGACTCGACTCCTCATCTTCTTCATGACCCTCCATATGTCTTATTTCCAACTTTAGACTATTCATATTCCTAAAAATATTTAAGTCCCTTTATAAAATCAAGGTCACTTAATTTACATTATGTTTCTAAATTCACTTTTAGGTGATTTAAAGGCATATCAAAAAGTGTAAACCCCAATGAGGAATTAGAAAATTAGAAAGTGAGAAAAAGTTGGGAGGAAGAGGAGAGAGAAAGAGAGAGGGGAGGAGAAGAGGAGATGTCATTCCGATGAAATCCATTGATCCACATTGATGGAAAGCTCCAAATGCACTGAAACTCTAAATATTTGAAATCCTTGCACACTTTGTGAAACTCCTTCAAATTATCTCACAAACACTCACCAAGTTAAGTGAATTGTTCCGCTGATGAACGTGACTCCCATCCTATGTATGATATACTATTTTTAGCAAGAGGTGATTTTTGCCTCTTCTCGACCATCGTGATGTGATGAACTCCCTCATTCAATCATGTGCACACTATCCTTTCCTCGGCAGCTTCAGCTTCATTATTTCCTTATAATGGCAACTTACTATTTTTAGTAAGTATGAAAAAGTGACTTCTCCAATCTCAATTGGATGTTGTGACCTTGATTTCCCTCTCTCCCTAAGTTCATCCCTCCTTCTGGATCAAATTTCTATTTTTATCAGGTTCTCATGGGACCACTTACTATTTTTAGTAAGTTCCAAAAATGCATGTTCTGAGTTCTCGGTTGTAGTGCAGCTCCAATGTCTCTGACTTCTTGTGAGGTGAAATTGATGACTTTCCCAAAATAATAGTCCTCTATGCAAGAGACCTACTATTTTTATAAAGTGGGCTTCGGATGTTGTATTGATGAGGAATGAAGTTTTTTTATATGGTTTTTTTAATATTTCCCCTTTGAAATTTCATACCCACCCGCTTAATAGTCTAGGAGATTTTAAACTTTCAAATTTCAAACCTAGTAGTGCTTCCAAAACGTGGCAGAAAAATTAATGGACCTCAAAATTGTAGTTCTAGTTTTCCTCTTTTGAAAAAAAAATTATATGTTTTATGAAAAGGTGGGTGGCCATTTTTCTCCAAATATTGTGTGTACATAAGAGCAAAATAGATAAGGTAAGGGTAAGGAGGAATACTTGTGAGTGAAGGTGGAAGGTAGAGTGCGCGTGTTTTGATTTCCCAATCCAATGTTGATTGCGAGAACTTCCTTTTTGCTAGGAGGAAATACCTATGAATAAAAACAAGACCACAAAAGGAATATTAAACAATATATGTTAGTGGAATGCCTAGTATATCCTAGATCCAAGAAGTTTGCTACTTCTTTATGGTTTTCTCAATCAACTTTGTTTAAATAACTCAATGCAAGAATTAATATGAACCAATATTATCCTACTATATTTGATATGATTTAGGCATCTCATTCAAGTACAATAAACAAATCTCATCTAACATGATAGGTTATGATCAGATCTGGAATTCGGAAATGTAAAGTGGTGGGGATAGGTTGGGGTCAAGCTTTTTTTTCGATTTGGGTTGTTTGGGTGAAAGGTATGAGGTTGTTGTTATAGGAAGGTTTTCCAAACATAGAGAATGATGTTGATATGGTATGACCAATGCCATCTTCTTGAGGGAAACCGATGATGGTTTGGGTCCAACCATTTAGACGGGTATTCATGATGGAAACTTAGTGAAGGTGGGTTTTGGTGATTCTTAGATTTCCATTAATGAACAAAGTCAATTTTAGGGAGGTAGATGGAAATAAAAGGGATAGTAAGAAGATTTTTGGAGTCGGAAATGATGGGTTAAAAGGTTGTGGGTGATTGGGTGGAGGGATTTTAGGAGGGAAAGAGATAATGGGATGTAAGTTCTTGACTAAAACCATCAAACAAACATGAAGAAACTAATCTAAATAGATATGGGAAGGTTGAATCTAAACTACTTTCACTAGTTTTAAACTCCTATTGGATGGAGGTCATGGTTGATCTATGTAACCAGTGGTTAGTGTTTTGGTGTGCTTCTCCCATGTTTCTATGAATTATTTCCTTTCATATCAATTTTTGGTTGTTGTTTAGAGTGTCTTGGATGCATCGTGCGGTGAGTGCTCTCTCATTCATGCTTGTGTAGATCTCTCTTCTCCAAGACTTGAATAATTATTCTAACCTCTCAAACAAGGTTACCCAAGTGCATATATGGTAACTTCCTAAATCTACAATTAGGGTGACCTTGATTTCCCTCTTATGGTGGGAAATCCTAGGTTTACTTCTAGATAGATCTTGCAATGTTTTTGGCCGGACCACTTACTATTCTCGAATGTGATCAAAAAGGAATGTTGTACTTAGATAAGTGGTAATGTGGTTAGAGGAATAATAGGCATGTGATTTTAGGGTGGAAACTAAAATCTTAGTTAATTAAGGTAGGTATGACTAAGTCTAGTTAGAAATGGTGAGTGGATATTGAGTCCTGATGTAAAAGGGAAATATGCTAGGAATAAGTTTGTGATGAGGTGTCTTTCGTGACCCGTGGAAATTACTTTAATTAAGGTAATTAAAAATAAGTTTCGTGATCATGAGTATTAATTTAATTTAGGTAATTAAATTAATATACATGTGGGTAAAGGGGAGTGTGACCTAAATTTTAAAAAAATGTATATATTTGATGGGTTTTTCTTCTAATGCTTCACGTGCAATTCTACTTCATTTTGCCCAATGGTTTGATGGGAAATCCCACTTCTTTCTTCGTTGAGCCGGAAAGGAGATTTATTCATTGTGGATTCTCTGTCACATGAGAGGAGAGTTTGAGGGTATGTTTTTATGGTCTTGGATAGAGGAACAAATAGAAATAAATGGCTGTTGATTCGTGCATTGGTTTGTAAGATTTGTTCAGATTTCCATTTTTTGGCTATGGAGATTTTACTATTCTCTTCTTCATTGTTCTTTATTTCTCCTTCTTAGCTTGATGAGAATTCCTTTTGAGACCTTTGTATCACCATGGGAAATTTATTTCAGTTCCTTGGTTGATTTGGTCTGATTTTTTTGCAATGGCGGAGTGATGGAAGAAAGTTACAGAGGAAGAATGTATGTATGGTTGTGTTGCAGTTAGATGCAAGGAGCAAGTCAAAATTTTGAATTTTTAAAAACATGGGGGGAGAGGGCTGGGAAAATTTTATTTTCCCTCACCTCAAAGGGATGTGAGGGACATCAATTTTCATGGCAATCCTGGAGGCGACATGTGTCCTTGATCCGACGATAGGGGATGAGTGCTCAAAAATCATTTTTAAAACACTAAGAGGCTAGAAGCGGATCACATGAGTAACCAAAACTCTCTCCCAAAGGGTTGGGAACATTTTTCAAGGTCTGATATCCTTGACCTATGATGGACATGAGGGACATAAGTTTTCATGAAATCCTGGAGCTAACATGTGTCCTTGATCCGACGATAGGGGATTTGAGCTCCAAAATTATACCTAGGGGCTAAACTATCAAGTCTGAAGGTCACATGAAGGTCCCAGAGGTCACATGGGGGCTGGGAATTTTTTCCAATGTTGGTTTACCTAAACTTAGGGATTTTGGGGACATGAAATCCTGTCAGGCTCCTGGTGCTGACACGCATCCTCTCAAAATTGACTAACTCCTGAACTACCTTTGAGAGGGCAACTTGGAACAATGATAACTTGAGCTCCCAGTGGAATTTATTGGTGAAATTTTATATGATCCTGAATGGAAATGGAATTTTTAATCAAATGGTAGGGGTATAATGTCTTGATTCAATAATATGATACCTAAAAAATCATATTTTTATTTGAGACTCCACTTGTGCCTTAAAAAACTACCCTAAAATCCTATATGTTAAGGTTTTGTGAAAATTATGATTTCACCATCATGTAGGTCTTGGAATCCTATTTCTAAAGATATTTTTCTACTTGTAACTCCATCTAGAGCTCATGGAATCTTCTTCTAAATCTCGGAAGCTATTTTAGGCTTATGAACCCTATTTTTTACACAGATCGCTCCAAGTCTTTCAAAACTTCCCCAAACATTTCAAAATAATTTCCCTAATGTTCTAAGATCATCCATTCACCTCCATGTTAAATTCTCCCTTTGTTCCACTCTAAGGAGTTTGATCCAATCCTGGAAGGCCAAATGATAGCCCTTCCCAATACATCGAAGAAATCATCTTTTAAGAACTCCTTAAAATCACCTAGGGGAATTAATAGACTTTCCTAAATCACTAGGGGGATGAGATAACATTAATTTGGAGGTCACTTGGACTAACTTGATAGACCTAGGGTGTCTTGGAATGATAAGACTTGAAAAAATTAACACATGAGTATTGTTGTTGTGCTTGGAAATTGTGAATTTCCCTATTGCACATTTGCATGAAAACACCATGAAATCTAATTCTCCAGCTTTCATTGTTGTTTCTCATCTTCCACGTCATACTAAATAACCGAGTTGATGGGGAAGCTTCCTCTTGATTAGCGAGACACAAAATATTTTAGATTTACATTAAGAGCAGCGTGTGTGGAAATGTAGAGGAAGAATGGTGAAGTTGAGTGTGATGGAGAGAAAAAAAAATTAATATGAGGAAAAGGGATTAAGCTAAAATCCATCTAGTTTCATTTAAAAAAAATTATTTTCATCATATTAATAATGATCTTCATCATAGTCCTTATTAAAAATGTAAGCATATGACAAAAGTGTAGAATGACATGAAAATCTATAGTACAAACAACTATCCATTGATAAAATACCAACTCCATGCAATGTACGTAATTTAATCCAATATGAGAAAGTAAACTAGCCAACCTAATAGGGAAATAAGTACAAACACACATACTTAAACCGACAATGTCTAAGATAGTTACACAAATGTTTTGTTATCGAGTCATAGCTTTCAAATGTTAGTGTATAACAACAAGGGTTAAAATTAGTGCCCCAAGAAAATATTTATGAGAGGGGAAATATGGTGGACGTAGGGGTCCAATGAAAAATCATTCGTGCACTACTGAAATAGTACTAAGCAACTTGTTGTGCCAAGATAGTATGATTTAAGCTAGCGAGACCATATTTTGTTAAAGAGGTAGATCCAAATGATTCGTGAGTCCTCATTACAAAACAAGTGAAAATGTAAGAAAGATATAATTTGAAACCAATGCGTTTAACATAGATTGCAGAAGTGTGTATTAGCGTTTTACTAATTTTTAAAAAATTAATTTTTTTGGATTTTTCTAATTTTTTTAATTTTTGGGAATATTGATTTTTCTATTGTTTAGTGATTTTTTATTTTTAGAAGAATTTTGGAATAGGGAGATTTCCTAAAATCAATAATAGTTCCCAAGGAGAAGAAATGGGTGTCAGGTAGCAAAAATATGCCCCAACGGGTCAAAATGGGTGAAAAATGATTATTTAATAAAAATAAACATCGCAATGGGTTATCATTACAACTAATTCAATTGTTACGAAGCCCTTTCCGTTTTACTATTTACTTTTTTTTTACTATGAGGAGAGATAGCATGAGTTCAAAGGCATAAAAAGTGAGTGGATACACTCTGTTAGTATATACGGATGTAGGGCGATGGACCCTACATGAGTACCATATCCATCTTTTAATTTTCAAGCATTTATTATCATTTATTAGGGTAGAAAGGGGGAGCGATAATGCATGCGTGCACGCTTAGGGGGCACATATGTCGTCGGGGCGCATATGTGCTAGGGTGATGTGTTCCCGTATGCACATATGTTGAAAATATTTATGCACGTAGGTGCACACATTGAAAAGGGTTAGTAAGCATCTGGGGGTTGCGTAAATGTGTGCATGTGCATATGTCAAAATGGAAACACATTAGTCTTCAAGGGCTCATATGCATCGAGAGAAGGGGGTTCAAAATGGTTGCACACACACATGCCAAGAAGTGGGAACATGTGCTAGAAATTGGGCATATGTGTTGTTGATCATGCACATGCCTACAGGGGTGTGCATGTGTTAACAGGGGCACACATGCGTCGAAGACGTGTTTGGGAACACTTAGAAGAAAAAGGGGAAGTTTTTCAAAGGAATGTAGAAGAAATTAGTATATGTTAGAATAATATAGGAAATGTTAGAAGAATATAGGAAACATTATAATAACACGGGGATGAAAAGGTTAAGTGTTATATGTTGTTAGATAGAATAAAGTCTAATAAGTGTGTTGTTTGATTTTGTAGAGGTGGCTACCTATGTTGCAAGTGCGGGAGTGATATGGGAAATTGGAAAAATTGAGGTGATCCTCTCACGACGCAAGAGGAAGTGTTTGGACATCACTTTGTACGTTAAAAGGCTTACCTACATGGTGCAGATGCCACATATCATTGTGGATCATAGCCTCTTTATAGCCTTAGTGAGAGGTAGAACAACGAGAGCCGCTTTTCGTGCTCCCGACTTGTGAGATGACTATTTCACTAGAAGACATTTGGAGGATCCCGTGAGTCCCGATCTAAGGGAGCTTCATAGAGTATGAGAGTGATGCGATATATATTATTGATATCATGATTGAGATATTTTGTGTAGATGAGATACCTTGATAAGGTATGATAGTATATATGCATCAGTGTTTCACAGATCCAAGGTTATATCATGTGTTAGTTTATCTTATAGTGCTTATCATTGGCATTCTACTTGTAGGCTTGATTATCATGATTCGAGGCATACTTAGAGGAGAGCGCTACTTTTGGGGATAGTGTATACTTGTGCATCTAGTTGGGATTTACATTTGATTACCTACTACCATCAGAAGATGGTGCGTTCGAGTGACACTTCTATTAATATGGGCCTCGGACCATATAGCTATCTTTGCCCTCCCGGAGCACTACAAGCTCAAGTCATGGATGAGCCTTTAATTTTTGGTTGGGATCCCATTAAGCAATGATGTATGTGGCCATATGGGGGATACTTATTTTTATCATCATTCTTTGGATGAAATTCAGCTGGAGATAATTATTTGGAGGCCTTATAGACATTATCAGTGCCAGAGGATGCAGTTGATCTAAGTATTTCTATGGTTGAGAATTTTATGATTGGTAGTCATGGGTATATTAGGGAGTACTACAAGATTGACCCATTATAGCATCCGTTTAGGGTAGTAAAGATGTGCTCAGGGCTCGAGATGTTTTATGGGCATCATGTTAGGGAGAATTTTGACATCTTCCCTTTAATCATGCCACAAAGGGATAAATATAGCTTCTATTAGATGGTTCCACTTTGGTATGGGATTGTTTATGATAGATCGTAGATACATGCACTAGAATGGCCTATGTTTCATGGTATACTATAGTTCTTCTAGGTAGCTCACTATCCCACATGCCGCATAGCATGCCGGAGTGTAGCCTTCACTAGACCAACCACCCCGTAGACACAGAGGACAACAGAGGGTCAGCAGAGCAATGAGAGTGAGGATGAGAGTGATGATAATGGCTCAAATGGAGATGGTGGAGATAGCAGAGATGGTGAGGGTGGAAAGGACAAAGCCATGGGTAGGTATAGGGATATATATAGAGAGTATCAAACATGTTCCTACAAAGCCATAGGTGCACGCATAGGTTCGAGATGCCACATGTGGGCTTATAGGTTAGCTTAGATATTCCTTTGTAATAGATACTTCCATAGGCATATGTGCAACAACCTCTATGGTAGGATCCAATTATTAGCCATTTGCACAACCCAGGAGGAGGTGGAGGAGACAGATGAGGGATGCCACCACAAAGTCCCGATGTGGGGGATGTGAGAAAATTCCACGGGGTGTAGGAGAGGTAGTTGTGTTGCAACAGTGGTTGCAGCAGGTCATAACTCTTTAGTTACTGACTCATCTCGGAGAGAGATAGGATTATCATTAAAATGGATTAGGCGGTGTCGAGATAGGGCCTAGCTATAAGGAGAGAGAGACCAGCTTAGCATAATAGTTATAGGAGGTTATGAAAAAGTGAGATTAACTCTAGACAGAGACAGAGAGAGAGATGGGTTGCATTCTCAGGGGCATAGTACAAGCAATGACAACGAAGCGAGATCATCTCTCGAACTAAGCAGACTATAGCGCAAGTAGAGGTAGCTAGATTTTTAGCATAGGTGGCATCCTTACGCTAGACATCTGGAATAGTTGTTACACCTTGGGTACACATGGATTTAATTACAATTATAGGAAAGTCCACATATTATAGGTCTCAATATTATGATGATTTCCCATAGGAACAACGAGCTCATGATTTCAGCTAGCATTCTATGACCAGTCAGCCTTACAATCTCATAGAGCAGCAACCTCGGCCAGATCAATAGAGCATTTGTAGGCACACTAGGGGCCACAAGTGATGGGGCCTACACCACCACCTCATAAGCTAGGAAGTCCCTATGAGGGATCAAGTCTGGCATGACTCTTTATTGCATGATGTTGTTACAAATGTATGTATTTTTTTATGTACACCTCAATATGAAGGAAAATTTTTTACCAATGTATATGTATTATTTTCTACTATACAAGCACTTGGAAGGAACTTTTTCTTATCATGTCCATGATGGCATACCATGTATCCATATGATTATATAAAGAGATGCATTATATATGGACATTGATATTTTGGCATGCATATATATGATGATGATTATGATTATCGACTTTGTTTAGGATGTTTTATGATTGTATCACATGATATTTTGATGTATGTGATATCTTTAGATGATATCACATGTTTGGATGAGATACTTATGATTGTCCACGTTTTTATTACGGTCTATGTTTGAAGGGGGAAAGAAGGTGATCTATCTTGCCCCTCTTAGCGATATTATATGATGGTAGTTTAGCATACATGTGTAAACTTCAAGTTCATGATTATGTAGCTTATCCTTTTATTGATATATGATGTATGTATTGATATATGATGTATGGATGATGGGTGATGGGTGATGGATGATGGATGATGGATGATGGATGATGGATGATGGATGATGGATGATGGATGATGGATGATGATAATATATGATGACAACAACAACTTTACAAGAAAATGACAAGCACAAATTAATCAAATCTAATTAATATAAGATAATTATATACAAGTATGTAAGATAAACTCAATGTAATACACAATAGATTAAAGTAAAACTTAATCTAAGAAATAAAACAAATTCAATTTAAAGCACACAACATGAAAAGATAATGCAATCAAAACTCTACAAACTGACAACTAAAAGTAAGAAACCACTACTTTTTTTGGGGACGCTTTTGAATCATTTTTCATTGTTTTTCGTGTCATCTTAAGAAAAATTTCAAGGCTATTGTTCACATTTTTTTTTTGAAGGTTTTTTTCCTAAAATGGTTTTTTAGATGTTTAGGGTTTTTCAAAAAAAAATTGAATGGTTTTTTGTTTTTCTAAGGTTTTAGAAGCTAAATATAGATTAAAAAAATAAGCGTGGATTCCCCAACGATATATGGGAATATACAAAGGTGAATCCTTCACACATATACAACAATAGATCAGCCGATCAAGGCCACGAGGATAGACTCAAAAAGACACTCAAACTCAAGAAACATATCCCTATATTTTAAGCCATTTTACTCTATCTATACATGAGATATGCTTGTAAATAACGAATCCTCCAAAGGCATTGAAACCGGTTTTCACCCAAGGACCTATCCAAAGAGCCAAAATTGTGTAGTTTTGACAATTAGGTGACATGTTTTCTATTTACTTTTTCTTACTTTTTTTTGCTTATTTTTTCTTTCTTTTCTAAGGAACCTTATATTCAAGCATATAACTTCTTGATATGTATTGCGTTCATTGGTTATGTAGACACCAAAATCTGGTCACACTCCTCTTGGTCCACTTTTGAATAACCAACTTAAACACATTCACCTAACCATGACCCTTATACCCCACATTAATATTAATTTAATTATTTACAATTAAATTAATACTCATCCTCACCCCATTTATTAATTTAATTACTTTAATTAAATGGATGCACACCTCACCTAGCCACCTCACCTAGACACCTCACCATAGACCTATTCATAGCATGCTTCCATAACTAACTAAGACTTAGCCCTACTTACCTTAATGAACTAGGACTTAGTTCAACCCTAAAAATCAATGCCTATTATTCCTCTAACCACATTCCCACCCATTAAAAGATAACATCCATTTTGATCCATGGAAAATAGAATGACCTGGCCCAAATGATTACAAGATCTGTCATTTTTAGAAAAGCTAGGGAATCCTACCTTTACCGACGCCGCTCATCCCAAAAACAATGCCACCAACCAGAACCATCATCGCACCATAATGATTTTGGTAACCTTGTTTGAGATTTTGGCCACATTCTCAAATTTTTGGAGAATAAGGAGGATATGCATGCAAGTAAGAACCATATCTCTCTCATACATCTAAGCAGCCATAGCTAGCATCAAGATAGATCTAGAGGTATAGCTCTCATGGTAGCATTCCGGAAGCACCACTACGGCACCAAGCTCCATCCACCGATCAATCATCACCACCACCCATCCATTGGACCTGCAACATCAGTAAGTGTGTTTATCACCTATGTCATTCCATCCTTGTTCTTTTTTAAAGGTTTTTTTCATCTCTGTTATCATTTTCTATTAGCATCTCCATTCCCCACCATTCACTTTCCTAAAACTCAACCCTTCACCACCACACCATTAGATCATCTATACATGAACTTTATACATCTCTGAGTGTTCCTCAGATCCCCACAGACCTCACCATTACCCTTTCCATCTTTTCTAACCTTAGACCAATTTCCACAATAAAAACTTATTTAATTCCTATCATCCTAACTATACCAATGTTGGTTACCCATGACCATTGTCGGTTCCCTCTAAACCGTCATCGGTTATATCTGACCGATACCGGTCTCTGTATTTGGCCATCCTATCAATAACATAACCTAAGAATCTTCACCCAAGAAACCTAAGTGACCCAGAATCTGACCCTAATCGTACTAGAACCCTGACCAACTACCCCACCTCTAGATCTGATTATAACCTAGCCTATTATATTTGATTTTCTTATTGTATTTGAATGAAATACCTAAATCATATCAACTACAATAGGATTCTATTTACTTACATTGTTTCTTGTATTAAATTGTATTAAAATAGTGGGTTGACTACCACCGAGGAAGTATCACACTTCTTAGATCTAGCACATGCTAGGTAGCCCACTGACATATATTATTTAACTCTCTTTTTGTGGTCTTGTTTTCTATTCCAGGTAGTTCCTCCTAGCCAAAAGGAAGCTCTCACAGTCAACATTAGATCGAGAATTCATAACATGCACACAACCTCAAACCAACCATCACAACAAGTATTCCTCCTCATCCCATAACATTATCTATTTCATCACATTCAAAATGTAAAGAAAATGGTGAAACATTTTGGCACGCTTCGATGGGACCCATCTGGGGTTCCTTGCATCTTATTCATTCCTAGGAAAAATTTGTATGTTTGTTTCCCTTCTAAAAGGCTTCTACATTAATCTCCTTCTCTGGAATCTTCCTCTCTTTCTATTATCTCAAAGCAATCATGTTTTGGTGCTATAAAAAGAACACTTCTTTTCTTTCATTAGTATTACATTAGTGAAAGAGCATCTCTCTTCCTATTCATTATTTGCAACATCGAACATCACACTTTGATTTGGGTTTAAAACACTCACATTGCATTTCTTGTATGTTGTATTTAGCTCACAATAAAACTGAGGGCAACCTATATGCTGGAATTCATGCCCAGCTGATGGTTGACATAAAAGAATCATAGAAAGCACATTCTCTCTCTCCCTCTCTCTCTCTTGCCAAACTACACAAAAATTTGAATATACACACCTTCTTAAATGACATCTTACCTAGGAATGCATGTCAATGATCACATGATCAGAGGATTAATAGGTAATCCCCAACTAGTTATCTCTGTCCAGTACCCCATCAGAGGAAGGACCACCCCCACCATAACATAACCTAAAACCTCACCCTCTATATTTAATTTTTCATAGGACACCTTCCCAACAAAAAACTTTGTTCTAAATTCATGTGTCAGTCATAAATAGCATAAGCTACAACAAATATAAAATTCACTTTTAGGACTGTGTGTTTTCATAGCTTTGTGCTTGACTTGCATTTTGAGGTGAGAGGATACATTTTCTTCATATTTATTTTTCCTTTCACACTCTACCATCATAGTTGGAGTATTCTAACTTTCTTTGAGTGTGTCAGGGCATCATCCTATCATACCTAGGCTTCTGGGTTGATTCTTCATACAATCTAAATTCACAACACCTTAGATTTCATAATGAACCGGCATCGGTCCAAAGAATCATCGGTTTACATCATCCAGAATCATTTTACCAAACCAACATCGGTTCCTTGTTCTTGTTGGATCAATTTATCCAAAGAACACTCATC
Source organism: Taxus wallichiana var. yunnanensis (assembly GCA_018340775.1). NCBI lineage: Eukaryota > Viridiplantae > Streptophyta > Pinopsida > Cupressales > Taxaceae > Taxus > Taxus wallichiana. The sequence goes on along the minus strand of CM031239.1, from coordinate 585,870,535 downwards.
TCACCTTCTTTTCTATCTAAAATTTTATGTGTGTCACCATACTCTCTTGCATCATGATCATAGTCCTCCAATACAATCTCCATGTCTAACAATCACCAATTTCTACTTTATTTATTAAAAATTTTATTCTTCACAATAACCGTCATCGGTCATCTTATGACCGAATCGGTCACACCTTAACTCGACATCGGTCACCTGTTTTGATTTTTATCAAAATATTTACCCAATTTTCCTCTCGAAATATATTTTTCCCATCTCTGTTGTCCCCTATGTCATTTACAAAGTATAGTTCACCTAATTTACGTTGATTCACATGGTGTTGACTTGTAGCCAAACTAACGCCCTCATGTTTCATGCTAGCCATCATCCACTCCCACCTAGTCCATCACCGCCATCCATTTTATCACCTATGGATCTGACTTAGCTTATCCCCATCACCACTAGGTGATGAGGATTTTGTGAGACTCCTCGACCAAAATCCCACTTCCCTCCAAGTACTACCTTGCTCATTCTTCCACCCAGGATTCCTCAGGATAATTAATATATGGCATGCTCGTATCTATCCCTCTAGCTCTAGCCCCCACTTCTACATCAGCTAGCACCAGTTCGGTGCTACCATCATCCACTTTATCACCTGTGGTGTCTCAAATAAATCCCATAGCCACTATAACCACAACATCTATGTCATCAATCACACCCACGACATCGATTGTCCCTCCGATTTCCCTATGAATCTATCTCCATCTACACCACAATTTCACATATACCCATTGCATTGCAACCACCTCCGATTAGTTTCGGTAACTTACACCCCTTTCCAAAACCTCATCCTCTTTATCCCACAATCCTTACCCCCGATCGCCATTAGAGTTGTTACGACTACCCCACCCACTTACACATATTACCAACAACCCCTGACCTCATCTATTGCTTATGTTGGTTATGTGCCACCCACATCTATTCCTCCTACATAGTTCTCATACTTAAACCCAGTGCCACCATACACCAACATACCACCTACATTATATATTAGCATTAACCCCTTTTCTATAGGGGCACCCATTCATCCCAACCTACTAACAACCTCATTAAAATGATGATGGAGAAAATGTAGACCTTAGAAGCATCTATTTCTGGCTCCCGTAATTCTTTAACATATGATGAAATCTGTAATGAGCCTATCCATCCATCTATTCCCATTCGTCCTTACCCAGTGCATTGGGAAATGCCTAAATTCAATCACTTCAATAGTAAAGAAGACCCAGTACAACACTTGTGGTCATTCAAACATGGGTGTTACCTAATCTCCCATGATGACACTTTACTCCTATGAACTTTCTTAATGTCCCTAACATGACCAACATTAGATTGGTATAGTGGAATACCTCGACATTCTATCTATTCCTTTAATCAAGTAGCCCAAGCTTTCCTAGATCATTTTTCAATCAATGTTACTAAGAAAGTCACCATGATCGATCTCTATTCAACCCGGCAGTATGAAGATGAATCTATCACATATTTCATTGCCCACTGGCGGAGTCTTATTAACCAATTGACGTTCCAACTACCTCAGACTAAACTTATTGAGTTGTTCACTAGAGCTTGTGCTAGACACATCTCACCAACTCTACAAGTCCAAACCTTCCAAACCTTTGATGAAGTGTTCACCATGGCCCAAAAACTAGAAATTTGTGCCATTGAAGAAAAGAAGATCTAATTATGAAACAAGAACACCCCATTCAAATCAAACAATTCTTCTTCATCTTTAAAACCTCAAAATAACTATTCAAAGACCAAAGGATCTGCCAATGTGGTAGTCCTCAAGGTGGGTCCACCTCATCCTTCTAATCAAGTCCAACCTTCTTCCAATATTTCTCTTGTTTAGGCCTTTCAGCTTTGGCGGGAGCAACGGAAGTACACTTTGATCGAGAACCCTATTCTTTGATCTTGGAAAAAATTCTTAAAGCTTAGAGCCATTACACTTCCTCCCATAAAACCTCATACAGGTTTTGATCCACTTGTCCTATGCCCATATGGTATAAATAACATGACTACTGTAATTATCATCACGTTAAAGGACATAGTGATGGTAACTACATAACTTTTAAAAACATTGTTCAAGAGATGATAGACAATGGAGACCTTGTCATAGAAAACCTGAATGCACCAACAAATCAGAATTTACACATCTTCAAAAATCCATTCCCTAACCATAAACCATCATCTAATCAAAATAGTGAACCTTCATCCAGACGACAAACATCCATGAGGTTCACGCAGTTTTTGATATCATGCCAATTGTTCCTCAAAACCTACCTACTTCATCTATTGAGGAAATCTTGGCATGAGCTCCTCCACCCACAGAGGATCATACATCTTCTAATCCTCCTTCCACATAGGAGTCCTCCTCATCTACCCTTTCTCTCATAGAATAACTCACACTTTCTACCAATGTTCATGTCATCGTCTACTTCCCATCCTTCTGAACCATCAACATTTGTTATTCTCCCATCCACTAGAGAATCATCATCACCTTCTCCTCCACCGAGAGAGAATTCTACCTCACCTAACCTATTATCTCTCCTACCCATGGGAGATGTCTTCGGACATGTCACTACCTATCGGGGATAGTTCTCCCTAGCATCCTAGGACCCTATTGACATGATCTCGGCTCTTTTACCTACAAAATATGAGGCCAGCCAATTCCTTGTCTCACAAACATATTTTACAGGATTGTTACCCAACCCACTCCATCATCTTCTTCAGTAATCCCATTTTCATGGTTGGTCGATCGTTTGGATTACGTTGATCATTCCATGCTCTAGGGACGTCTTCGGCTCCCCATTTCGACCCAAATGCAAATTTTCCTGAAGATACTTCCACGATCTACCCAAAGGTATTTTTGGCAACCAAAACTACACTGACCATGCCAATTGAAATGGCTTCCTCTTCATCATCCCTACCTCCATCCAAAATTCTACCCATCACTACAACTATTCCCAAACCTAAAAACCTACCCACACTTATCTCCCCACCCGTATCTAGACCCATCACTACTTTGGGTGTTATGCCAACATCAAGCCTTACTCACCCACCTGTCAGATTAGACTTAGCCGCATCTTCCAAATTCTGCAGTAGCATTATCCTCCCACCTAAAAATAAAACCCAACCCTCTAGGTCATGTACACCAGTCTCCTACTACACCCTTGTCACCTTCCCCCCTTCCGTCCATCCTAGGGCCTCATCCATCAACCTTGACCAAACAATCTCATACCCAAGGCTAGTCAAAAGCTAAAAACCTACTACATCACAAGCCTTTGTTACACCTCATTCACCCAAAACCAAACTCCCTCACCCTCACCCATGCACTTCTTACCACCTATACCTCCACCAATTACTATAACCCCAACCTTGCTTATATAACTCCAACCAATGCCACCTACCCACCTCTACCAACCACCTCCACCACAACTCAGTTTCCCCATGGGTAACCCATCCTCTTCCACCATTTTTTTCCTTCTTCATCCCATACTCCTGTGTCACCTTTACCCAAGAAGGTGCAACCCAAAGATAAGAATCCACTACCCTCCAATAAGGTAGTCAAACCAACAAAACCTTCCATCACCAGCTCTTTTACCCCACCTTTACCCAAGCAGATGCTAGAAAAACATAAGACCATACCACTTATCAAATCAGTAGACCAACCCATTCCCCTCCTATAAAGCCTCTTCCCTCACAATCATCCACACATGTACCCAAACCCACACTCACCTCCCATTGTGATCCATTAGTGGGGTCCTACACCAACATTTTAACCAATCTCTTGGATAATTCCATCATCACATTACCACCGCTTTGACCTTACAATCCTCTCAAACCCAAACCAAAAGGGTTTGATGAAACCAAGATTTGTGCCTATCATCATGTGTCAAGACATGATGTTGAAAATTGTAAGGCTCTAAGACATGTTTTCTTCAAATTTGTCATCCTTAACAAAATTTGAATGATGACGACCTTCTTGATGAGGATCATGCTCCACCATCACCTATCACCATATATCATCATCCTTTTACCCATTCGGTGATTTGTATCTCCACACCCCCACAACCATTTTACCCACCTCCAAAATTTGAGATCAACATGGTTCGTATTAGAGAATTAACCAAATCACCACCCAAATGTCATTGCGCCCTAGCTCACTTCACAAGGCTTTTCTCCCCTAGTAGGTTTGTTCCCATCATGCCATTACACCACTCATCCTACACCTTCTCCATCCCCCTCCCCTCAGATTAACATGGTTCACATTGCTACCCGTGCTCAAAAAGATAAAGTAAAAGAAAAACAAAATAGCCCATCAACCTACCCTATACCCAATATACCATCTACACACTCTCCCAAAATCACCATTCATGGACCTACATACCCTATATCTCGGTTCCTCAAACTCAACCATCATCAATGATAAAATAATTACATCGTAAAACCTCTAAAGAAGTTTTTGTTATCTCCAAATCCATAGAACCCTTTGGTTTATGCAAGTATGTGTGCTTGAGCTTCAAAGTGTGTGATTGGATATCATGAAACTATCTCCAACAGTTATGGGACTTGCTACTTGAGATAGACCTCTAGAGAAAGTTGGTTCTTGCTCTAAACTACTCCCACTTCTACATCTACTCTAATGCAAGAAAATATCTAATCCTAATCTAACTTTCCAAGGGACTCTGAGAGAGAGTGCATGAAAAAAATCCTACACTAAATCGGTCATGATACACCAAAAATGAGAGGTATGAGAATATCTTCCATTGTGTGAAAAGGTAGAAAAAATGTGCAAAATGTTGGGTGATAATAGGTCTCCACATCTAGCAATTGTATCCTCACAAAAATATTGCATGCACACACAATGATAATGAATCCCTTATATCCCAACAACATAAGATAGACACAATATATATATGCAATGAGATTGAAGGGGGCAAGAGGAATGCAAACAAACATACAGGGGAAGTGAAATCCACAAACTTGTATCTATTGCTTTCATGGATTCATGCTACCCACAATATTTCACAAAATAAGGGCCTAGATCACCATGCAAGGAGTCCACTACAAGGGCATGGAGCACATTTTCTTCACAAAACAATTTTTGACAAAAATTTCTATTCAAGAACTATCTCCCTTTATAATGAGCCCAACACTCCAATTTATAAAATTTGAGAAACCCTGAATCATGTACATAAATTTGAGAAGAGAGAGAAATGAGAGGGAAAATGAAAATCTCGAAATCTATCCTTCAACCACTCGTAAAATGGTAGTAAATAGAGTGAAATGATTTCTATTATTGCAAAAAAACCCCCATATTCTCTATCTCATAACTTGCACATGTAAGTCAGTTCTCAAATATCCTCACCCATGCATCATTAAATGCATCCTAACTACCAAATAAGACATTTTTCTAACTAGGTTCATTTTCAATTCTAAAAAAACAATCAATTCCCCTTTACCAAATCTTAAATTTCTTGAATTTTTTGCATCGGTCTTGGAGCCATGATTCCAACAATGTAAATTTTGTGTGATTTTGTTGAGAAATACAAAATATATGGCATTTTAAGCGGAGGTAACTGTTTTGGGTTTGCCAAAGGATTTCGCCATTTGACGGGACTAGGTATTTAAAGCTGAATATGTTTCTTTTATTTTCATATCTCTAACCCCATTAAGATTAAGAAATATAGTTTTTGTTCCATAGAGGACATCGTGTCCATTCCCAAAAGTCCATTTTTAAAAAAATCATAACTCTGGATCAAAAGTTATGACCTTTTGAAGTTTGAGAGTCAGGCTTAAGGTGCGAAAGGGAAACAGAGAAGGTGCATGCATAGGTACATGCATGGGAGAAAGGCATACCTATAGAAGGCATGGAAATAGGGTGCATAGGTGTTCAACTAAAGGAGGGTGGGAAGCGGTAGAAAAGGAAAGAGGGAGAGTGACAGAACAGTCTTGCAAGCAAGTGCACATTGAGAAATACCATGGACTTAGCCAATTTTAGGCAAGTCTAAAGAGGAGCATCTGGGAGGAAGGCATAGAAGGGGTGCATGCAAGAGGAAGTCATGGAAGGGGAACTAGAAGGAATTTAGAAACCAAAGGTAAAATCAAGAAGGCATGTACCACGAGTGCGTGGAAGAAAAGAGGGTGCATGACAAAATTTCATGCAAGTGCGTAAGAGGAATGTCTGGACTTATCCATTTCTCGAAGGCATGTCTATAAAGGGGCAAAGTAGTGAAAACATGATAAGGATAAATCGAGTGCCAAAGGAAAGTGTGAAGGAAAAATGAAAAGGGATAACATGTACTACAAAGGAAAGGGAGTGAGGAGGCACAAAGGAATCAAAGCACGCGGGACATGCGGAAGAATTGCAACATATACAAAAATGCCAAGTGAGAAATCCTACCAGGCAACTACGCAAAATGAAATGTGAAGCATGATATTCGTAAACCTGAATGAATATATAAGTTAGCCAAAATAACTAGGAGATTTATTTGGATAACAATGTCTTTTCTATGATCTCATCTAGAATTCTAAATCCCATGGTAACAAGCCCTTATCGAGGTTTTAATCCTCCATCTAAGTTCTACCCAATGACCCCATTACCACCCCTCACCATGGCCTCACTAAACAAATCATCTCCTTCTTTTACCCCCATGACCACTCCTCATTCACCACCCTTAGCTTCTCTGATGAGGAGATTGTACCTCTCCAGTCAGATGACCCTGATCCTACCCTATTCATTTCTATTTATATCGATAACATATGCATATGATGTGTCATGATTGATGGTGGTGAAACATTAACATCATTTCCTCCCATGCATATAATCAAATGTGTATTCCTTATAACTATATGCATAATAACCTAGTTATGCTACGCTCCTTTAATGACGCCATCACCTCCACCCTTGGCACTATTATCCTCCATGTTCACATAGGCCCTCGCACTATCCTAGAACTATTCTACGTCTTAGAGGGGAATTCTAATATAACATATTGCTCGGCAGACCCTGGATTTGCATCATGGGTTGTGTCCCTTCAACTTTACATCGTTGTGTAAAATTTGAGCATGAGGGACATAACTACACCATCCTCACCAACCCATCACCATTCAAGACCTATAACATGTTGTACCAGCCCAATGATGTGCTTGTACTAGTCAAGACATTTGCCACTACCCCCACTTCTCCTTCACCCACAATCCCATCTACCAATGTTGTTGCCACCTCTCCCACATCTAACCCTACTATTCCTACTACCACCATAGCCTCTACAACTGACTCATCTGCTTCCCAATCATCTAGCGAGTCATCTATCCCCGCTACCCACATATCGACTACTTGATCCCTTAGAAGGTGTTTTTCAATGCCTCACTCTGGGGAGTACCACCTATACAATATCGACACATTCCTCATTCCATAAGAGTATGGGAACCTATGCCAACATCCTAGTTATGAATACCACATAGGTGAGGTTTTTCCTTATGGTCCTCCCCACCTTCACACTAATCTAACATATGGGGAATTGATATTGCCACTTATTCACCCAAACCTCCATCCCAAACATGACCATTTTCATTTGACCTATAATCCCTTACTAACCACCACTTCACCCACACTTTCCTCCACCGTTGTGCATGGAAAGGCTTTGGCTTCAGTTTTTATGAACAAGGCCGCCATCATACTATCATTTCTATACCACCCATAAACATAATGACCATAGTGGCATTGGCTTTACCACACCACCTCCCAAGAAGGCCCATGTCACCTCATTGAGGAAGACAAACCTTCTCCACCTCATTCACCCACATCACCATCTTCACCCATGAAGTCCATAGATCCCAAATCTATTCCTCCTAACTTTTTTTTCATAAACATAATTTCCTTGGGACCTCTGACCTATCAACGTGATGGTGAGGCTCCCTCTTCTCTCCCTTCCTATATCCTAACATGATCGATGATGATATGCCTTCTATTAACATCATTCAATGTCAAGATGATGAGTCCATCCTCACCTACCTTGGTGCGGAAGACTCTTATATTCACCGGTCATTACCCTTTGAGACACAAACCATGTTGAACAAATCGACTATCAAAATCAACATTAATACTCAGGATGACCCGCACATCCTAAAGATAGGTTAGTATTTAGATGTTGCTGAACAAGAAGCTTTTACCTCTTTCCTTCAGACCATAGCAATGCTTTTTCCTGGTCCTATGCCGATATGCCCAGTATTGACCCAAAAATCATGGTCCACAATATCGTAACCATTCCTAATGCCAAACCCATCAAACAAAAGCTACGGAAAATGCATCCTCATTATTCTTTTCTGGTCAAAGAATAAATTCAGTGCCTTCTCTCGGTTTCCTTCATCCTACCCATTGAATATCCCAAATGGATTTCTAACATCATTCTGTCACAAAGGTGATAGGGGACTCCACATTTGCATGGACTTCCATGACCTCAACCTAGCTTTGTCCCAAAGATGATTTTCCCTCTACCAGGCATTGACCAACTAGTTGATCTCACCATCGTGGCCATGAAATGTTATCACTCATGGACAGTTTTTCGGGTTACAATAAAATATTACTTGCTCTAGAGGATTAACACAAGACTACCTTCATCACCCCTTGGGGGACCTTCTGCTATTGAGTCATGCCTTTTGGCCTTAAAAATGCCGATGCTACATACCAATGAGCCATGACTTACATCTTCCATGACATCATACATCGCATATTGGAAGATTACGTAGATGATATTCTTTCCAAATCCAAACATCGAGCCGAATACCTGACCATCCTTAAGGTCATCTTTGACTACCTCATCAAGTATTGTGTTCATCTTCAACCAAAGAAGTGCATCTTTGTGGTACTTTTAGGAAAACTCCTTGGTTTCATCATTTCTTTGTGTGGCATAGAAGTCGATCTTGCTAAAGTAAAGGCTATTCTATAAATGCCTCCACCTACTAATCTCTCATCAACTTCAAATCCTACAAGGTAAGTTGTAATCCATTCTTCATTTTATCTCACATCTTTTGACTACTATCAACCATTTCATCATCTTCTCAAGAAATATGTTTCATTCAAATGGGATGATGAATGCCATAAATCCTTTGAATCCTTAAAACAATACCTTCTTCAACCACCAGTGCTCATTCCTCCTAAGGATGACCAACCCTTTTACCTATATATTTCCACCATTGACCATTCTTTAGGTGCCATGCTCACTCATCGTGACGAGCAACACAGAGAGAAAGTGGTTTATTACATAAGTCGTACCCTTCTAGACTACAAAACTAGATATACCCACATCAAAAAACTCTACTTAGCCTTATTTTTTTTCGCCACCAAACTTTGCCATTACCTCTCAACCACAAAAACCTTTGTTGTTACCAATACTAACCCCTTACACTATATGTATGCCAAACCCTATCAACATCAATGTGTCACATGTTGGCTTATGCTTCTTTCCGACCTCGACCTCGAATTCATTCATCAAAATTCCATCAAGGGCCAAGCTATCATTGACCAACTAGTAGACACACCTCTTTCCGGGAATCAACCCTCTAACTTTGATTTCCCAGATGAATCCATAGCTACCCTCTCCTTAGATGAAACCTGCCGCTTACCAAATGACACTCTTCTTCGATGGCTCCAAGTGTTAGTGTGGAGGTGGGGCTGGTGTTATCCTCATTCCTCTTGATGGTGAACCTATGCCTTTATCTTTCAAACTAGATTTTTATTATACAAACAATATTGTTGAATACGAAGCACTCATATTAGGTCTCTAGGCTACTTATTCCTTAGATGTTAAGTCAATCAATATCTTTGGTGATTCCCAACTAGTCATAAACCAAGTCAATGGTATATACCAGTTTCGTAATGAGATACTTCAAAATTATAAACATCACGTAGATATACTTTTGACCACCTTTGACCATTACAAACTTCAAACCACCCCACATTCTACCAATAAGTTTGTGATACCATGGACTTCTTCTTGGCTTCTCAGATACCCACTTCACCTGCCAACTCTAAAATATTTGTCACAATACAAAGGCTACAATCACCCTCTTATTTACCTCGTGAGGTCTACTCCATCGGAACCATTGCACCTGACCCACGTGACCTTTGGTATAAGCAATTTGCAGACTATCTTTCACTTTCCATTCTACCCACTGATCTCACTCATAATGGACAATGTGTCTTTCTTAAAAGTGTCTCTCATTATGTCATCATGGGTGGTATCCTTTATAAGCATGGCTTCGACAGGTATTCTCTTGTGATGCCTTAAAATTTATGAAATTCCTTACACCATCAAGGAAGTTCACAATGGAATTTGTGGAGGTCATTTTAGTTGTTTAGTTGTCACAAAACACATTCTTTTCACCTTGGATATTATTGGCCAACCTAAACCGTGATTGTTGTGACTATGTCAAATGTTGTGTGAAATGCCAACAACATGCTAATCTTCATCACACACCTAGTCATGCCTTGTAGGTCACACGAGACCTTTGGCCTTTCTCTCAATGGGGCTTGGATCTTGTCGTGAGATCAATCCCCATTCTTCACAATGCCACCAATGGATTATAACCGCTACTGAATATTATACTAAATGGGTAGAATCCATTCCCCTCATTTCTACAAAAGCTGAAGAAAATATGTGAATTCATTAACCATCACATCATTTGTCGCTTTGGTGTTCCTCACCGCCTCATCACTGATAATGAAAATTAATTCAAAAACAAAACCATACGTAAGCTATGTGATGCTTTTGGCATCTAACTCATTTTCTCACCTTATTACCCACAAACCAATGGCCAAGTAGAATCAACCAATAAAACCTTGAACAAAATTCTTATGAAAGTAGTTGATGATACTGGTAAAGATTGGCATTCACACATTCCTTTCACCTTATGGGCTTATCGCACTAGTATTCGCACTTCCACTTTATTACGACACCTTTTCTCTAGGTCTACGGTATCAGGTTGTCTTTCCTCTCGAAGTATAGATTCCATATCTCTACATCTCACTACAAGACATGCTCAACAAATATGAATTTCATCGGGATCATTTCACGCAACTTGAGTTATTAGATTAATGTCATTTAATTCTCTTGACCATATCCAAATCTACCAAAAATGTATCAAATGTACCTACAAAAACATGTCCACGAATGAACCTTTCAGTTGGAAACCTTGTCTGAAGGAAAATCAACATGTAACCAAAGAGGAGAAAAGTAAATGGGGAAAATTTTCTCCTAATTGGATTGGACCATATATCGCTTACCCATGCCTATGGATCAAGTGTTTATCATTTATCTTCACTCAAATGTAAACCCAAACCCAGCCCCTCAATGCCTTGCATCCTAGACCATTTTATTGTTGAAATCAAGTCCTATATCACCTTCTATCTCTTTCCCACTAGTCCCTTGAGCGTCGTTCATCTTCCATATTCCCATTTTTGAGGATCAATGACTAAACAAGAATCATGTGATTACCCTTCACCTTTCAACCTTGTCTTCAATATGAGTACCATGGCTCTACTCATAGCATGATTCTCATGGATACTTTTCATCTTTTAAAAAGATAGAATCCCATAGTCATTCATCACTTGAAACCACCTCTTTCATAGTTAACCTATGTGTTATGGTCTTGTCTCCTAAACAAGAACCTAGTCTTCCTATATAGTCTTGTACATGACTTAAACATCTAAAAACAAAAAGGATTCAACTCCTTGAGTCAAAATTCCAACAAAAATATGAATCCCTCAAAAGGGGACATCTCTTCTCTCTATCTAGTTGTTATAAATAGACTTCTCCCTCAAGGACATCTATATAAATTCATTGCCAAAATACAATAAAAATATCCAAAAGCTTCCCACATTGATCAACTTCATGAAGACCTCAAGGAGAAAATATACTCATCTCATATAGACTTCCACATCGATCATTCTATTAAAAACAAAAATGAAGAAAATGATGAAAATTTCATCATGGACTTGCCTATTTTTTATCATGGGTTTCTTGCTATGAAAAACATGTTGGCGTACACTATGTTATGCTAAACCACCCACTCTCACCTCATGGCCTTTTCATCCCAATTTCCTCTCTACTCAAGGGACTCACTACAACCGAGACATTTCATGATCATGTGACTTTCTTCACCCTTAGAATAGTCCATTATGCAAGACCTTTAGGGTCTTAAGTTCATAATCCCATCTAGGGTATGGTAGACTCATTGGGGTTGATCGATTAAGTGGCTCTTTTTCCACCTCTTACCATTTTTCTTCCTCATTAATTATTTATTATCCTATATAGGACCAAATCACCAAAACCTAAATTTTAAACAACTCAACTATGCCTCTAACCTACACTCAACCATGCCTATGACCTAACTCAACTATGCCTATGACCTACACTTAATCATTCCTATGACCTAACTCAACTATGCCTATGATCTACACTCAACCATGCCTATGACCTAACTCACTCATGCCTATGACCTACATTCAACCATGCCTATAACCTGACTCCATCATGCCTATGACCTAAACTCAACCATGCCTAAAAATTCACCACCCATCCCCCTAATTCATCATATTATTCCCTATCTTATGGGAGAACTACATCACTTAGCTGAGGCCCCTTTTTTCATTTTCGGGCTATGTAGTAGGCAGCACTTCGAGGGCATGGGGCCCTTGAAGGTTAGCTTGACCACTCTTCACCCTAACCTATTTTCCCCTTCATTTTCCTATTCACATCCTACCTTAGTTCGTTTCCATTTTATATCAACAATTGGAAATTAAACCAAACAAGAAACAATTGATAAACATTTTTACCACATCATCACATCGTTCATTTATCATTTTCACATTTCCACTATAGAAAATATTTGGAAACTTAAACCATAACATGTATATACATCATGATTTATCTCCATCATACCTTATGACTCCACTCATCATGCACTGACCTCGACTCCATCATGCATTTAACCTAACTCCATCATGCTTATGACCTGACTCCATCATGCCTATGACCTTACTCAACCATGCCTAATTGACCTATCTCAATCATGCCTATAACCTAACTCCATCATACCTATAACCTGACTCCATCATGCCTATAACCTAACTCCATCATGCCTATGACCTGACTCCATCATGCCTATGACCTCCAACTCAAACCATACCTATTTGACTCCGACTCAATCATGCCTATAACCTAATCGCATCATGCCTATAACCTGAATTCATCATACCTATAACCTAACTACATCATACCTATGACCGTGACTCCATCATGCCTATGACCTAACTCCAACACGCCTAACCAACCTAACTCAACCATGCCTATACAACCTCGACTCAATCATGCCTAATTCACCTAGTTTCCATCACGTACACATAATAATAGAAATTAAAACAAATACACTCTGCATACTATAAATATCAACATCTATATAAATGAGAAATTTTGTATACATAAATATATACATAGATACAAACAAATACAATAATCTCAAATCACTCGATATATCCTCACCATCTTCATTGGCACACAGGTGGTATATGATCAAAAATCTCAAAACTCTCGTATACAACCTCACTCTCTTTGGTACGCATGTAGGCTAGTATATACCAAAAATATACATAAATGGAAGCATATATAATTATTAGGCATCCCCCAGTCAAATAAATCCATTCCTCCTGTCTCACTTGTCTCCTCCTCCTCTACTCCCATGCAAAATCTCACTAGCATCTCACCACCCTACATAGGCCTCACTTCTCGACCTCTATCTAGGTGCCTCACCTTACTCGGCCTCCATGAACCGGTGGCCTCACCGACCCTATCTCGAGGATTTTTAGCCCCCTATACTCTCCACACTGTGAGTGTGAGACCTAGTCCTCTCACTCAAGGCCTATTGTTCTCTATACTCTACATAGGTAGGGACATCTATCCATGTAGCCATCAGATGATCCTGATAATATATCACCTCACCTAAGCCATCCCCGAATGTGGCCATGGGTAATTTTTGTGGTGGTGTCATCGGCCTCGATCATCTACCTAGAGCTATACCATGGGACCCTATCCCGTCCCTTTCTCTTTCAAAATGGGACCTCGTCTCGAACATATGTAGGTGCCTATCCCTATGTTGTAATCTAGGCCTGAAGGTCTCCACCGTACCGTGCTTGTAATGTGGCCACCTCTTCCTGTGACCCTACCAACTACCCCTATAAACTACGTAATCTAGCCATGTAAGGCAATCACCCTTTGGGGCAGTGCACCTATCCCTGTAGTGTATCCCTTTAAACTGTGAGGGTGGCCACATCTAGATGACCTGCCGAGGTGGTGCCTTGCTCATACCGGGCTACCCACCACCATATGTATGCATTAGTACATCCCACATCATCAATATGATATTCAACGGGCTGCTCCTCCTGCCTAGTCAGCACTATAGGTCATGGTGGAGACATAGGTCTCTCCATGTCGTCCCTCCTATACTATGGAAATGGAGGTGGCACGTCTTGGGGTAACCCCAACTACCATTTAACCCTATCAATGGGGATCATCTCGTGCTCACCACATGATGCCCCTCTATCCATCTCAAAATTTACATCCCCTCTAGCTCATCTTCCATCCACCTATATGACGGATAGCCGATATACAACCTCCAGATAATGTCTACACCAGATATACCCTCTAGCACGTGCATGTAATATGCTACATCATGTGTAGTCCTAACTTTCTTGTGCTCTCCTCGGTGGTACCCATCACCGGTAACCTACTATGATCAACCCCACCTCAAATTCATCTGGTCGGGGCAGACCCATTGGGCACATGCATACGATGTGCTTATACACCCAACAATGAAGAAGGAAGGTACAACATAAGTCTGAACCTCCATAATCACCCGTAGGCCCACAACTCTCTATATAACTACACTAGAAAGGTTGGTGCCCATGTAAAACACATCCTCTCCTCCATCATGTCCTAGAGGACCCCCATCAGTGCCCATGGGAATCTCCCACCCTTTGAATCAGTAGTGAAAAATAGCACACTGCCTCCATAATCAGCACCACTAGCCTCATCTCCTCTCGATGGGTTACATACATCTCTCCATAGCTCAAGTTGGTGCTATGGTACCTCATCTCCGCCATCGCCTCTCCAAATACTACCACTATGGGCTCCTTTGATGCCTCTGAGGTGATCAAATACACCTACATCCCCACTATCGACAAGTGCAGATCCTATAAACATCCTCTAGGGTGACCGTGATCTCACCCATCGGTAAATGGAAGGTGTTGGTCGCGAAATCCCATCTATCAATGAGTGCGACCATCAGACTATGATCTCAGGATATACACCTATAATGTCATATCCCAATCAACCCCACCTCTATCACATGATGCCACTCTATCGCAGTCATGCTCCCTCGTACCTCTAGTAGTAGCGGTGACACCTTATCGTGCATACGTAGGTCAAGGTCAGCTCACCTGCATCCAAAACCACAAACTTATTAAAACCTCGACCACACCTCTCACAAAACCCTGTACCCAATATCCCATCCACAACCCAAACTCTAAATATTACCCCTTTTTCCCTATACTAGTCTTGCACCTATCAAACCTCTCACCTATATACCTTTTTACCCTACCTATTGTCCATAGACCTGCCCTTACCCTTCATGGCCTACCTTTTCCTACCACCCTATCTCTCTTATGGACCCATTTCCTCTTCCACCGGCCTGATATCGTCACGGTTGTCAGCATAATAGCATCGGTCACTATTGACCAAGATTGCCTCCCCTGATCAGCATTGGTCATCTACTACTGTGCCTAATGCCATCCAGATCGACCATCGACACTGCGACCCTTAACCAATGCCGGTCTCTCTGCGCCACCCAAACCTGAAACCCCCATTTTTTTTTTTAATAATTGACCAAAACATAACCTAATAACCTACCTTACCCTACCCAACCCTCACCTACCCTCATCCCCACTCTCATTTCACTTACTCGGACCTTCCCCTACCCATTTCATTCATTTTATTTCCAAATGACAATTTAATTCCTACCCAAAACCATTTTTACCCACCCCAATTTCTACAATTTCTTTCAATCCACAAAAGTAAACTCAGATCAGATCCTACCTCATCTCACTACCGATGACATGGTGGTATGTTCAGTCATTATACTGGTGGCCCACCCAAACCTTCTCCTACCTCCGCCATGACCCAAATCACCTCCTCACCTCTAACCAATCAAATCCACCGACCCGATCTCGTGGACCCACCAACCACACGCCAATCACCCACTATGAGATCTACTCACTTAGCTCTCGGTCTCACCTTGTCATTTTCATGGCTCTCACGTGCTCTTTGGAATTTTTCTACAAATGGAAAATGACAAATGATTTCATAAAAAGTGGAATTTCCTTTTTATCCCCAAATTGACTTGACCGACGTCGGTCGTTCGTCCTACTATACCAATGTTGGTCATCCTTCAACCAAAATTGGTTACCTACCATTCTCATTTTTACCTCATTTTACCCATTTTTGACCCTCACTCCCCATTTTCGGGCACCTTTTTCCCTTACCTACACTTATGACCACCTACCTACAAGCCCACATACCCTATACTTGTCCTTAATTACATTTAGGGACTTGTTATTTTACCCACACCTTGGCCTTACCCATGTCATTACCTATATACCTTGACCTGAACCACTTTTTGTGACCTTTGACCCTTTGTGCTCATTGTACCTTATGACATTTTTACCTATGTTACTTTACCTATACCTTGACCTTACCTATGTCATGACCTTCAACCTACCCTTACATTTCCTTTTTTGCATCTTAGGATTTTTTATTTTACCTATACTTGGCCTTACCTTTGCCATGACCTTTTTTCCTAAACTTGACCTACTTGGTGTGACCATTAACCTTATGTACTCATTATACCTTTGCCACTATTATCTATGTTGTTTTATCCTAATAACTATACCTTACCTTTCCTATTGTTGTGTAGTTTATCCCGACCAAACCTTTGGTGTACCAAAGCATACCTAAACGTTCCTGCACCTGACCTACATTTTTTTTTCTTGACCATATCCTATACCTTGGATACCTAATCACTTCACCCTTGTTTGGATAAACCTATCGACCTTGGACAATGTAGTTTTTGCAAGCTCTTCAACCTAGTACTATGTTGCAATCTATATGTGTGCGTGTGTTTGATTTCCATTACACATGACCCGATTTTGACCATGACCTACTACCCATTATCCGCATTGACCATTACCCTTTCCCTCAATACTAAAATCATTCCCCACCTACACATTTATCAAACCACTCACCGATTCCATATTTTACCTCATCGCTTGCTCGGTTTGAGGGGGATCACCTTCAACCACACATGAGGCAATCACTTCTTATTATTGTCATTTGCTTACCAATACAATCTACGTAAAAAAAGGGGGAAAATGTAGACACAAAAATTGGGTCACACTCCCCTTGGTCCCCTTTCAAATAACCAACTTAAACACATTCACCTAACCATGATCCTCATACCCCACATTAATATTGATTTAATTATTTACACTTAAAGTAATATTCATCCTCACCCCATTTATTGATTTAATTACTTTAATTAAATGGATGCACACCTCACCTAACCACCTCACCTAGAAACCTCACCATAGACCTTTTCATAACATGCTTCCATAACTAACTAAGACTTATCCCTACTTACCTCAATGAACTAGGACTTAGTTCAACCCTAAAAATCACTACCTATTATTCCTCTAATCACACTCCCACCCATTAAAAGATAATGTTCATTTTGATCTACGAAAATGGATAGACTTGGCCTAAAGATTGCAAGATATTTCATTTTTAGAAAACCTAGGAATCCCGCCTTAACTGAACGTTAGTCATCCCAAAACTAATGACGGTCAACCATGAATCATCGTCGGTTACCATATAACCATTTTGGCAACCTTATTTGAGAGGTTGGCCACATTCTTGAATTTTTGGAGAAGAAGGAGGATCTGCATGCAAGTAAGAACCAGAGCTCTCTCACACATCCAAGTAGCCATAGTCAGCATCAAGACAAATCCAAAGGCATATCTCTCACGGTAGCATTTTGGGAAGCACCACCGCAGCACCAAGCTCCATCCCACCGATCAATCATCATCACCACCCAGCCATTAGACCTGTAACATTAGTAAGTGTGTTTATCACCTATGTCATTCCATCCTTGTTCTATTTTAAAGGTTTTTGTCATCTCTGTTATCATTTTCTATTAGCATCTCCATTCCCCACCATTCACTTTCCTACAAACTCAACCCTTCACCACCATACCATTAGATCATCTATACATGACCTTTATACATCTATGAGTGTTCCTAATATCCCCACATACCTCACCATTCCCCTTTTCATCTCTGTATAACCTTATACCAATTTCCACAATCATATCTTATTGAATTCTTATCATCCTGACCATACACTCGACGTCAATTACCCTTCACCATCGTCGGTTCCCTCTAAACCGTCATCAGTTACATCTGACTGATACTAGTCTCTGTATTTGGCCATCCTATCAATAACATAACCTAAGAACCTTCACCAAAACAACCTAAGTGACCTAGGATCTGACCCTAATCAATACCAGAACCCTGACCAATTACCCCACCTCCAAATCCGATTATAATCTAACTTGTTATATTCAATTTTCTTATTGTATTTAAATGAAATACCTAAATCATATCAACTACAATAAGATTCTATTTACTTACATTGTTTCTTGCATTAAATTGTATTAAAATAGTGGGTTGACTACCACCGAGGAAGTATCACACTTCCTAGATCTAGCACATGCTAGGCAGCCCACTGACATATATTATTTAACTCTCTTTTTGTTGTCTTGTTTTCTATTTAAGGTAGTTCCTCCTAGCCAAAAATAATCTCTCATAGTCAGCATTGGATCGAGAAGTTAGAACGCATGCACAACCTTCAAACCAACCATCACAATAGGTATTCCTCCTCAGCCCATAACATTATTTGTTTCATCATATTCAAAACATAAAAAAACTTTGAAATGGGTTCCTTTAATTCCTCACCATCAAAGTGAGCTAGTTTATATTCCCCTAAACCATACTTAGCGACCACCACATATGGTCCTAACAACTTGGGCTCAAAGTTTCCTTTATTTTCTCAATCCTTGGTGGTGTTAAATTGATTTTTTGAGGACTAAGTATCATACCTCGAATCGTGAGGTATCATCCACTTATTGTATCCTTGTGACACTCAATTTTTATATACCTTTAGGTGATTAAGTTCCCATATGTGTTACTAATCTCATATCTCTAACTCTTCTAGTCAAGCTACTCAGTAGTCTTCATCCTTGTCTAAATAGTCCCAAAGAGATATTCTCAAGAAAAGAAGCTCAATCTCTAATGGTATGATGGCCTCAATTCCAAAGACAAGTGAATAAGGGGTAGCACCGGTAGGAATGTGGATGGAGGTTCTATAAGCCCGGAGGGAGGGATGGATTTATAAGTGCTAATTACATCTTGTTTTACTTACCATCTTTTCTATGATATGAACAAGTTTTTTGTTAGTGGCCTCAGCTTGTCCATTACCTTGAGGGTAATAGGGAGTGGACCACTTTAAATGGATTTGAAAGTGTTCACACAACACTTTAACTGTCTTGTTCTTGAATGACTTACCATTTTATGTTATAATGCCAACTGGGATGTTGTAACAGTAGATGAGGTGGTTCATAATGAATTTTGATATCTATGTGCGTCAAGTAACATATGTAAGAGGCATGTCCTCTATCCATTTTTGAAGTACTCGGTTGAAGTTATTATGTGTGTATGGCCATCTAAGGGTGTAGGAATAGCTTTTGTATGAGATCTAATCCACATTTAGAAAATGTCCATGGTGTAGTAATCGATACAAAGCTTGTGTTGGTGCATGGATCAAGTTTCCATACTTTTAAAAAGTTCACACTTCTTAACATAGTTATAGAAATCTATTCAATTGTGGGCCAATAGTAACCTACTCTCTCATAGTTTCTTAGCAAGCACCATACTGCTTGTGTGTGCTCCATAAAATCCTTCATGTACTTATTTGATTTCTCGGAATGATTCTACTAAATCAAGACAACATAGTAGATTCCCATCATAGCCTCTATGGTAAAGGGTTCCTCCTAAAAGGGTACAGCGGGCTATACGGTGGATAAGGTATTTTTTCTCAGTGTAGGAAATGTCCAGAGGGAAGGTATTTCCTTATTGTTAGTTAAATATGGGTTCATACTAGGGGGAGAATGGACAAACAAATTCACATACTAGACATGATTCTGGTAGGTTGTATGCAGGCTCTCGTAGATTTTCCATAAGGAAATACATTTTCTTTTCTTGAGGTGGAATGTGAAGCAAAGATCTGATTGTAGCCATGTTATCAACTGATTGATTTTGTGCTCTTGGCATCTATTCAAAATTAACACTTATAAGATATTCTTTTAGCTTCTTATCCATCTTTATATGGGATGAGCTTATCTTCCTTGACTTTGTATTCTTCATTGACATGTTTGATGATTAAGTGTGAATCACCAAATACCTTTAGCTATCGGATATTCCATCTAATAATGATTTTCAAACCAACAATGAGTGCTTCATACTCCACTATGTTATTAGTACATGAAAAACTTAGTTGGAAAGCATGTGGGATAAAGTCTCCTGCTAGTGTGATAAGTACCACATCTGCTCCTGAACAGTGGTAATTGAAGGATTCATTGAAGTGCATATTCCATATGAAGGACTCCTCAATGTACATTATAGAAGCGTCCTGAAGATCCAAACACAATGGTTCCTTTCCTTAGGGGAGATTTTACCAACCGATCTACAAGCAATTTTCCTTTGAGTGACTTCTAATTGAAAATTTTGATATCAAACTCACTAAGAGGATGATCCAATTAGCGATCCATCTAGTGAGTGTGGGTTTAGATAGGAGGTATTTTAAAGGGTCAACTTTGGAAATCAGCTTGTTATTTTTATTAAGCAGATAGTGGCAAAGCTTTTGGAAAATACCATAGCTAAGTAAGATTTTGCAATCTGGGGATAGTTCAGCTCATATGTGATTAACGTGTGGAATAAGTAATAGATCACCCTCTCTTTTTGGCTCATATCATATTGGGCAAGTAGTGCACCAATAGCATACTAGGTAGTTGAAATGTACAATAGTAAAGGCTTGCCTTAGGTAGGAGGCATGAGAATAAGAGGAATAGTAAGTATTGTTTGATGATTTCAAAGGCTTCTTAACACTTAGGACCCCAATTGAAGTTAACAATTTTTTTATTAAATGTGTAGAAGGATGACACTTATCCGTAAGTTGTGATATGAATCGGTAGATTTCTAGATCTTACCTTGTAATTTGCATAGTTTCTTAAGGTTTTTGGTGGAGGCATCTCAATGATAGTTGTAACCTTAGTGGGATCCACCTCAATCACCCTTCTAGACACAATAAATCCTAAGAGTTATCCCGATTTTATGCCAAAGACACATTTCTTAGGATTTAGTCTAACTTTGTAATCATGGAGGTGTTGAAAGATATGCCTTAGCACTTCAAGGTTCTCTTCTCTAGTTACGGACTTTCTCAAAATATCATCTATATATTCCTCCATGATTTCATTCATCATGTCATGGAAGATGATGGTCATCACTCTTGGATAAGTGGGTCCAGGCATTTTTAGACCAAATGGCATCACTTGGTAGAAAAATGTTCCCTAAGGGGTTTTGAATACGATCTTTGTTTATCTTCCTGTGTGATCTTGATTTGATTATATCCTGAAAAACCATTCATGGAAAACATTTCATACCTTGTTGGCTAATCAATAATCATGTTGATGTTAGGTAAAGGGAAATCATCTTTAAGACATGCTTTGGTGATATCTCTAAAGTTTTGCATATTAAAATACCCACTTTGGTTTCTTTTATACTGAACAATGTTTGATATCCATTCTAAGTAATCAATTAGTCTCGATGAAATCTACTTCTAGTATATTTTCTAATTATTCTTTGACCAGAAGTGTAAATTGTGGGTGCATCTTCCTTAACTTTTGCTTGATAGGTTTGGCATCTGGGTGCACAACAAGGTTATACACAACTAGGGTTGGGTCCAAACCTAGAATATCTATGTAAGACCACATAAAAATGTGTACAAATTATTTTACCAGCTCCACAAATGTTTTATGCTCTTGATTCGAGAGTGAATACCCCAACTCAACCATTTTTGGATCATCTTATGATCTGATATTAACATTGATAGTCTCCTTGACCAACATTTTGGATGTATCTTCCATGTGTGTAGGATCAAGGGGGGAGTAAGATCCACTTCTACAGGTGGTTCAAAGAGATTTTTATCTTCATGTTAGTCAACTATCTTGTTCATTGATTTTTCTACATGTTTTTCCACAAGCACCTCAAAGAGGTTTTCACTATGGGACTTGGACTTATTTTTCCTTCAAGGATTTTTTGTAGTACTTTTCCCTTGCTTATTTATTTTTTTCTTAAGATACCATGTAATTATGCCTCTTCCCAAAAGTACACACATGCATCCAATATGATGGAGAAACCTCTCTTATGGTCATTGATCGGAATGACATCCTGAGTACCCATGAACTCTATAATGGCCTCATCATTTTTAAAGAAATCCACTGGTACATGAAGTTGTTGGCCCCATAAATGAGGTTGGGATATACAAGGGTGGCTTAGAAATTGGTTTGGGAATTAGAATTAGATAATGTAAAGATGGTGGAACCTAGGAAAATTTAGTAGATGCGAGGTCCTTGTATATGCTACAATGGGAATTTGTGTCACCGTCTAATGAGGAAAATCATCCTCAAATTCTAAAGAATTTTCATCCATTTCAAAGGGTGGAACCTCATGAGGTTTAACACCAAGGCCATGTTTATTTTATTTCCAATGAGGGAATGGAAGAGGTTATAATCTACCTTGTGAATCTGGGATACATCCAAATCCATTATACCTTGTAACATGCATCATCCTGTGTGTTCTTGCGTATTATGGAGCCTAATTACATGAAGCCTTTTTTCCCTTTTAGGTGTCTAATTTTTAAGTGCATCTAACATCTTCTCATCTAAAAAAATACCATGAGGAATAAACTTCTCGAAGGGGCTAGGACATCTAGCCTAAGAGCTTGTGAATTGGAAATTAGGTCTACCACATGTTTTAGTTGATAGCGAGAGATCGGAGACCAAAAGGGACTACTGAAGATTGAAATCCCTAATTGGGACATACGATCCAACCTTTATTTCCCATGAATATTTTGGAGGTCAAAATTGTACTCATGCTTAAATCATAGACAATTCAGGATTTGAGACAACATGGGACTTTCTCCAAGTTGTGGGACTTGAACTGATATAGACCTTTGGAGAAGTTTAGCTTCTTCTACTTACTTCTAATGCTAAACTACTCCTAGGAATTGAATTGTAACTATCTAGATCTACTCTAAATTTCCAAGGAACTAGGGTGAGAAGGAAATGCATAAAACATAAACCTAAAATACAAAAGGTGAAAGTACAAAAATAATGGGATGAACACTCGAGAAGAGAGAAAATGGAATAAAATGATAATGAAGAGGGCCAAAACGATATCCATGGGTCAAAATCACGTCCCGTTTTCACTTCTAAGATGCAAATTGAACAAGATCTGAAACAAAGCATACAACACACCCTGCAGATGAATGATAGGTAAGAGAATGCAATAAAATAATAGCTAGGGCAGAAACAAGCCAAAAATCCAAATATTTTATTAGTGAAAGATCATGCATACATCATCCTTTAGAACACTTATGCAGCATGAAATGATGCCCTCGTATTCCCAAAATATCCAACATTAAAACTAGGCATCACTTTACAATATATATAAAATTTAAAGAAGAGAAAGAAGGAAAGAAGTGAGGGATATTTAAATTCCCTATTACACCAAATGACCAGTTCCATTCAATTTTATGGAAAGATCTGGTTATTTCTGCAAAATCTTCTTCCTCGTGCCACTTTTCTTGTTGGAGAAAGAATGGTGCTCATGCTACATTTAATTATGGTGGTTTAGTCATCTAAAACAACCTCTTTGTGTGTTGGAGACATTTTTCTTTACTTACGCCACCTACCAACATTTAATCCATGAAATCTGATTCCCTTCGTGTGGAAAAGACTAAGATTCCTTCAAATAATATCATATTTACAAAGATCAAATCAGATTCATGTTCATTTAGTAATCCACAGAAAACTATTGTTTTCCTTCACTATGTGGCTTTCTTCTTTCAGTCTTGTGCAGATTTTAGCTTCCGTGTTCTCCTTTTGTGCCACGGCATTGTATTTTTCATTCCACATCTTTTCTTCCTTTCTTTCTTATTTCATGGCTTATCTATGTGATGTGGCCTCATGTTGACTTTCATGGACTAGCTATTATTTACCCCGTGGTTGTTGTATTTTATTTGTTCCACGCTTTTAGACCTTTGCGGCTTCCTCAAGTTTTGTCCCCCATTCCATGGCATTCACTCCTTTTGTTTCATAATTACCTTTCAATTCGTGACATCTCTAAACACTAATGTGGCTAATTAATCCAATTCCACGGAAAACTAAGTTGCTCTATTTCGCAAGGGTGTAAAAATATACAACAGAAGTAAAGGGGGAGAGTGATGAGGAAGGATCCTTATTATCACCTACAATTTTTAGGATCAACCCAAGATTTCATAGCTTCTTTTTGTAGTGGTATAACAATGTCCACTAAAGGAAATTCATATGTTTCTCAAGAGAAATTATGCAATTCTCTACAAATGTAAATGGTTCAGGATCTCCTAGGATGGTGATTATCAACCCCTCATGATACAACTTAATGCATTGATGAAAAGTGGAAGGTACTATTAGTACAAATTCACAAAGACCCCCAAATGAGTTATGGATCTGATTTTCTAAGGAAAAGTAATTTTGTGTGATTTCACAACATTGAGCTTTCCCAAAGTGTGGGACCTTTGCAAATGGGGAAAGCTCTCCGAGAAGGCTAGTTCCTCTTCCTAAACTACCCGCCACAAGCTATTCCAGGTCAAGAAATCTAATCTAACCTAATATAACTTCCAAGAAGATGAGGAGAGAAAGAAAACAAGGAAAATAGAGCCTACACTAAAATAGTGATACACCGTAGAAGGAAAGTGTTGATTATCTATCAAAATTGCCATGAAACAAGAAGAGGTGAGTAATGGAAAGGATGGGCAAGTGCATCACGGACAAATATCGATTTCACATAGAAAATGTTCCAAAACTCTATGAATATAGCTCTAAAACCTGAAATGAACATATAGACATGCAAAAATACCTTGTAATGAAGAGAGGTAAGGAAAACAACAAATAAAATGAGCCAAGGATGGACAAATGCATCACAAAAACACGTTTTTATTGCTCAAAATTTACACAGTGTATCATTTCATGGGTAAGAGGAAAAATTCCATTACAAAGCAGGGGAGGAGGTTCAAAATCCATTTTCAACCCTAGGGAAGAAAAGAAGGGAGAGGCAAAGAAGAAGGATGAACAACCTTTTACAAATGAGCCAAAACTAGCTTTTTATCGCTCGAATAGAATGAAGGAAATGAGAAAATGTGGGTAAATCAATTTGACATCTCCAACCACCAAAAAAATCATTAAAATAGTAAGGGAACCCTCAAAAATCCATTTTTCGATGCATTCAGCCATGCTAGAGAAGAAACGGATGCCATACTTCATCAATTTTGGTTGTTGGGGTCATTTCTAAAATTTTTTCGTATGCCAGAGAGACATTTTCCCATTTTTTTCTATAAAACTCCATCAAAATTTAAAATTTAAGTTTCCATCATGTAGAGGATTTCAACATCTTTCCATTGATACCAAAATCATGAAAATCTAAGCTCTAAATTGAAAGATATGACCCTCTGAGATTTAGGGAAAAACTGGTAAAAACATAGTCAAAATTGGGGTCGGTAGGGTCAAACTTTAAATTTTTCCCTTTTGGAAAAATTTCCCAAAATCTCTATGGCCCTCAGTGCACATGACACATGCCACCTTCCTCGGATGATCCACGGATTCAAAATAATCATTTTTCCCCTTTTCACGAAATTGGAAAATTTTCCAAAAATCCTCCACGGCCCCCACTCCGAGACACGTGGCATCTTCTGATTTGCTACGGAGATGTGGTTCCATTTTTTCCTTTTGTGTTTTCACAACTTTGGAAAAATTTCCAAAATCCTCCTGATGCCCCAATCCCTACCGATGAATGGACACATGGCATCTTGATTGGTTTCTAGCCTCAACAATTTATTTTCCTCTGCGGGCTTTCGGGCTGAATTTTTCCTTTGAGTTTTTTTCCCAAAAGGGCTAAGTGCCAACAATTTTCCCATTGGCTCACTGTGCACTCCCTTCCTCTTCAAGTGTTCTAAATTTGATCTACTAAATCATATTGGATTTTCTAAGGGGTAAAACTAAGAGGTTCTAGGATCACTAGGTGAGCAAGTCATTTTTCCATGGCACAATCAATGCTAATGATGTTTATTGTATTTATTTCTTCATTGGATTAATGAATACAACCTATAAGTGAATCAAAGGGGTTGTTATCTATTATCCCAGTAAAATTGACAAGGGAAATTTTGTAGGTAACCATTCCAAAATTTTGTTTCGGTTTCTGCCGAGGTCTCGGCAGGTGTTCAGAATGGCGTAAAGTTCCTTTCTAGAAAATCTGGTTTTTCGAACTTAGTCTTTTTGGTCCTTTTTGGTTGGGTGCAAATTTTGTTCATGCAACATCAAATGTAGATGCGCCCTTTTCTATGCCTTTGGTGCACTCTCTGTCATTTCAACACTAAGATTGTTGTGCCTCCCATTGATGTGCCTTTCTTGCCTGCACTAGGGTGCATGCGTAACCTGTCGACACTAAAAATGTTGTGCCCCTGAACGGTGCGCCAAGGTGCTAAAAATATCGTGTTGATAGTCATGAATTCACGCTAAGGGTGCAGGTAATTTCTTTTTGACAGATGCATAACTACACCAAAGGGTGCAAATATTTTCCTGTCGACATGTGTTTTGGTGCACCCTTTAAAAAATTTGGTGGCACATTTATTGTGCCTTTTGCTATATATAGGCACATCCGCCTTGTCATTTTCACGATTGAAAACACGTGAAAAGTTTATTCCTCTGCACCTATCAGTGCCTCTGTCATCCCATGTCATTTTGCATCACGTTCGTGGACCCCACTTCATTTCTTCCAGTCTATATATCTCCTGGTAAGTGGTCCTTGCTTTTCTTGTGATATTTGTTTGTTGGTTTTTTGGTTGTGCTTGTTATAAAAATAATAAATGAACCTAAGAGGCTTCCCCCAAACTAGTTTCACCCTCCTCCCAGATCTGCTGGCCTGGAGGGCTTTGTCCCAAAAGTGATCCAAGAGCTTTTTTGCTCTGTCCCCCTTCACTATCGAAATCATGTTAATGAGGCCTAAAAACCACAAACTTGTCCAAGAAGAGAGAAAATGTAAATTTGTTGCATTTCCAAACCCGCGGTTTTCCTTTGGCACAAATGCCATCACTATTGCATAAAACACAGTCACGCCAAGGGTGCACTGTCTCTGCCTGCAACATGTGTCTTCCCTGCACCCTTTGAGAATCTTATAATCCTAACGCATGGCACAAGCGCAATCCCACCTACATCAACACTGAATGTCTTGCAAGCTCTATCTGCACCGTGCCAAAATCCCCTTGGCACACTTTGACTTAATGATGCATCCTTTAATGTTGCGCCCCTTGGTGCACCAAAATGTTCTGTAACACGTTCCATGTCTGCGCCATTGGTGCATTGTGCTTCCATGCAACACAAAAATTATTTGCGCCCAGTTTAAACCTTACACAATGACAGGTGCAAATCCTTCTACAACAACACTGATGTTATGTGTAATTTTCCTGTGCCCTGCGCCCTTTGGCATTGTTTTCTTCCTTGCAACACTCTGCATCAGTGTGCCATACTTTATTGACCCTACAGCCTGTAGTATAGCTGCGCCTGCACCCAGAAGCATCTAAATTGCTAACTCCTCATTCTGTAAAGCCTTGATGGATAATCTAACAGCTAACATGGCTCTTCTGTGTTGGACTTTGCTCCTTCTTCTTGCAGATCAGCAACTGAACTTAGATTCACATATGTCTACATCAAGCAAAAGGCCAACCAAGTCAAAGGGTAAGGCCAAACTCACAGAGGAAGAAATGAAATACAAGTATCAAAGGGTCAGGATGCCAAAATCCCATGCGGAATGTGACTTAGATATCAGAGATTCTGAGCTTGGCCATATAGACATGGAAGATTTTTGGGCTAGAACTAGAAGGGTCACAGGCAGTCCATGGATGGACAAACTAGTGGGCAGTGGTCTACACTTCACTGGAGGGATCCCCGTTAGCGCGGTGAATAATGAGTTCATGATGGTGGTGGCCCGCTGCTATAACAAAGACACAAGGTGTGTCGAGAACGAGAAGGGTGAGGTTATAATCAACCTCACTGCCCGACACTTCGAGATCATGCTGGGTATCCCCCACCACCGGCACTTTGTGGCCGTAAGTCAGGAAGACTGCATTAAGGCATGGGAAGAAAATGAAGACAAATGCATGCAGTTAATAAATGAGGTGTATCTGAAAATAAGAAGGTAATAACCAGGTGGCCCCAGGTTATTCATCGCAGTGACTTTTTAGAGGAGCTGAGTGACACCATTACCTTCCTGAGTAGGGTTTTGGGATTCTGATGCCCATTACTTCCACAAGTGGATGCTCAGGTATCTAGAAATAATGAACAAAAACATGCCTGATCAACATTTTGAGTGGGTAGAAATCATCAGCAGCACCATCTCTGAGTAGCTCCAACAACTCACAACAACGGGAGGTTCTACATGAACTCCTACATGGTCTACGCTGCTGCCTCTGAGAGAGATTATCTAAAGCATTGACCGATGCGGGGTATGGCCCCAGGTAAAAATATTTGAATATTATCTAGAATTAAGACTGGAAAATAGCATTCCACAGTTCACCAAGATCAACGATGCCTTCTTCTATGACATCATCTACCTTTTGAGGCCCAATATGACTCACGGTTGGATGACCAAGAGCATAGTAACTGCAATGAAGAAGTGGGGGGCGTTGTTTACGTAATTCCCCACTTTTACCTATCTTAGAGCAGCCAACTTCTTGGGGGAGCCCACCAAGTTACCAAGGTATGCAGGCCCTAAGTTGATCTTGTTGGAGCTATCCAGACAGCTCATAACATATCACGAGAAGTTCTAAAGAGAAAGAAGGGTGGAACTCCATTCCCCCTCACAGTGGTAGGTACACATGCACTTCTCACACCAAGGCCAGGAAATGTTTGCAGAACTAGAGCTGCTCAACCTAAAGCACAATTTCCTGGCAAGGCTGACCTTTGATCCACAAAATTGCCTCCCAAAGGAAAAACTTGATCCGATCCACGTTCCATAGATCGAGGACATCTACATCGACCTGTATCATGAGGTCGAACTCAGGAGGAAGGATCACTCCCGTCTATCCTGGTAGAAATTATTCAATATGGCGTGGCCATTGTTCTGAAAGGTTTCCAAATGACTGATCAAGAAGTTGATCAGGTATATTTAGATACGATGGGGACAACTGGCCATTCACCGAAATAGATAGAACAAGGGCACCTCAGACCATTGAGGAGAGGGTTAAGGGCACATTGCAGCACACAGAACATTGGTGTAGGTATAACGGGCTCATCTACCTTGGGGTAGACTTCACCACATCTCCTTTGGGCAATGCACCTGCTAGGCCAAAGCATTTTCCAAAGGGCAAAGGAAAATAAAAGAGGGAGAATCAAGCGCTCTCAAGAAGAAGCTCCTGGGAGCCCTCCCTCCACCGCACAGGAACAGGTTGTAACCCTAGTATCTCCAGAGGAAGAAGCGGCAGAAAGTGTTCCAATGGGCACATCCACTCAGGATGTTTCCACTACTACAACCATTGAGGTTCCCACCATCCCTTCTCCCACTCCTCCTTCCCCTCCTCACGTTCCCAAGCAACCATTCCTTTGGTTGTGTCTTCTCCCCCATCTCCTATTGTTCCCCTTTCCTCTTCTTCCATCTTCTCTTCCCTCACGGAGCTATCCCCCAGTATTTCTTCCCTCATCTCTCAGCTCCCTTCCACCCCCACAGTTTCCTCTCCTATAGTAACTCCTACCCCTGTGAGCATTGGAGGTTTGGCTTCTTTATCAATGCCACCACCAAGCGTCTCAACCCATTTCCCAAGTACATTGTAGTTGCTCCTTCTTCTTCCACCATTCCTTCTTCTCCCTTAAGTTCAGTATGGATCTCCCAACACCTAAGCCAACACAAGAGGAAAGTCCCCATTGCACCTATGGACTTCTCCATCATCCCAACAAAAGGGATAAGAATCAGAAGCCAATAACCCACTTCTCTCAGAGTGCATCGGGAGAAAGAGTAATGGAGATTACATATCCCGATCCCACAAAGGATAAAAGGATCTGTCCCTACAGATTATACGGTGACACGAGTCACAATGGGAACATCATCCAAGATCCTTCAAGGAGAGGCCCTATCTGTGGTGGATGCCCTTTGCAAGAAGCTTAAGAAGCAAAGGAAGAGAAGAGGCTATTAAAAGAGTAGAATAAAAATCTTCTCCACCTGCAAAAAATGGGCAAGCACCTCCTCTACTACTACCTTTGAGACTCCACGAGGCCCTTAGTCAGGATAAGATAAATGAATATGCCAAGATTGGTGAACAAGGCATGGCGGTATGTATCTTCTGGAGAGACCAAATCCTCAAAAAATAGTGAGGAAGTAATCATCAAGTTCACCAAGTTATATCAGAATATTTGTCAGGTGAACAAGGAACTCCAGGTGATTGCAGGACATATCTCCGAAGAGTTGGACCATGCTAGGTTGCAACATGAGATATTTCAAAGATGCTCGACTGCTCAGTCAATGATTTAGTTAAATTTGGCATCTTCGATCACCCCAGAGCACCCAACAAAGTTCTTGCTGCTTTGGACTACCGGTCGATCAGATGGAATTTGTCCTGGAGAAGATTGACAAGGTCAAAGAGGAAGCCTTGGATGTAATGCATCAAATGGAGAAAATTGTCCTAAGAATGTCTCCAGGGCTTGCTCACTCCATCATTCGCCTTGAGGAAGGTAGATGAAACCATTCAGATCTTCAAAGAGATCATCTCGCAAGGGTTAGGGCCAGAAGCTACTTTTGACGCTGAATCCATCAACAACCTTCTGGCCTACCGTGACTTTGTGGGATACCTGATGGAGGCAGGTAATGAATACTTCAAGCTCCCAAAAACTCAGAGATGAATGGGAGACTTTTGAATTCATCGGAGAGCACACCAAGGGTCTTGCACAGGATCAACTCAATTGATGATCAGCAAATTCATGGAGTACCGGGCCCAATTCCACATTGCCTCTCCTGAGCAGAAGCAGGGATACTCCTTCCAGCCACGAGATGATGATGAATAGCCTTCCTCCTCTTGGCTTTCTTTTTGTAATATTTAAAAGTATGTTGGCACAAATGATGACATCATCCATGTTGCACCATGGGATGTTGTTATCCACCAAGTTGCCCAAAGTCAATAGTTGACTTTTAGATATTTTGTAAATATTTTGTAATTAGTTGTTGGTTTCTTTTTGCCTTCTCTCTTCTTCTCCTTCTATAAATACTTGAATATTTGTTGTATTCAAAGGGTGGACATTTTTAGATGAAAAATAGAAGTGAGAAGAAAAGGCTTTGTACTTTTTAACAGAAGAAAATATTAATACAATATTGAGACTTTGTGTTGAATACCTGTGTTATGCATCGACCTTTCTTATGTCAGATCTGTGCATTTATTCTATTGGACCTATCTCTACTTTTTTTGTCATTTTTTCATCAGTATTGCTTTGTTCATTTATGCAAGTAGGTTTGGCTCCATTTATTACCAATCCCAAAATATAAACCCTCTGACCTTTCTGCTTTGGAATTCATTTCTTTTCTCCCTTCGGACCCATCCTTTCTTCTTCTTTCCATCCATTCCTTTCTTTTTGCAATTGGAAACACCCCTACTTGGGATGAGATCCCAAACCCTCGAAGGTAGAATATTGTGAGACTTACATAGATTCCTCTTTGGTAGAATAGTAATAAACCAATTTCACTTTGCTGTCTCAAAGAGGGGCTACGCCTTGCACACCTGCTTGGCTCATCTATCCATAGATCTACTCTCACGATGATTTTCGGACCAAAATTTTTGGCGACTCTCTAGGGATTGAAAACAATCTATGGTTGTGGTAACTAAGAAAATTGATAAAACTACAAGAAATCACTACCTGTTTGCAAATCATAACTTTTTGCTTAAAATCCAAAATTTTTGCAAAAGTGCTCCAAACTGAAAATTTTCTTCAGAGATCCATAGATCTGGGCTAGTTAGAGATCTTTAGTTCACTGAGTTTTTACAAAAACCCGTATTTTCCGTAGATCTAAGAATCTGACAGTTTTCAAAAATTTCAAAACCCTTGCAAAAAGTCAACTCTAAGATCTAAAAATCAGCTTGCTAAGTTAGCCATTATTTTATCCTCATTAATATTTGTCATTAAACCGCAATCGGTTTTCAAAAAGAGGGATAAAATTTAAATATTCAAAAAGGTGCATCTTTGCTGATTTTTGTCAAAAATCAGAAAATCAGCAAGTACAACCAAAAAGAGTTTTTAATTTGCTCTAAAATATTGCAGATCTGAAAGATACACTTTGTGCGGGTGAACCATTTACTCATAGTAGGAGAGATCATGGAGAAGTTGATCCTACTTTTGATCTACTTCAAAGGCACAACTTTAGTATTACACCAGCACGCTTCTCGTCGCTAAGTTCAGTTGATCGGTCAGCAAGAAGTGTCTCACCTCCATGAAGGAATCATTTTTCATAGGGAGCATCCTCATCTCTTTGCAGTGCTTTGTTGTTCAGTGGAACCACGCTTCAAGCTTGCGTGTCCTTCTTCCAGATTTTCAAATAGCGATTACCATGGGGAAATGTTATGTGCCCTCTTGCTTTGCCACATCCTGTTCACGCGCTCCCTCATGGAAACTGAAAGAATTTCCCCAAATTTGATGGGAGTGGAAACCAAAGTATGGATTCACATATATCCACTTTCATCATGTCATGTAGCATCTTAGATGTGACCCACGAAGATGTGTTGGTTCACCTCTTTCTAGAGACCTTGCAAGGACCCACGGCGAGATGGTTCCAACATTTGCTGGCCGGATCTATCACTAGTTAGGCCACATTACGAACTACATTTGAAGAAAGGTATAAGCCTTCAGAGGACGTGTTCACATTACTTTCAAATATCACTCACCTGAAGAAGGAAGCCAATGAAACCATGCACGATTTCATCACCCATTTTAATTCACTAATCAACCATGTCACTTTGCCATCCCGCCAATGCGCCGGAGAAAATCAGAAGTGTTTCTTCGTGAATGCCATGAGCTCGAAAGTAAGTTTCTTACTCTTACAAGAACAAGTCACTACTCTGGTTCTTGCTCAAGCCACTTCCATTCAAATAGAAGATAACTTGCTCATATCTGAGTGAATTAAAATGAGAACCGTCCAAGCCAAAAGTTTCAACTCCTTCTCAAGCCACTTCATCAGATCCGGCATTCTAGAAGATGGCGAATGACTTTCTCGTTAAAGAAGCAGTTAGCTCAAGCTTCTCCTAACACTTCATACCGGGATGTCCCACGAAGAAATTTCACTTCCAACAACATCCCCCAAAGGCCGCGTTTACCCACAACTGCTCCACGTTTGGCACTTGAGGCTCCTCTGGTCAATGCCCTAGTTGAGATTGAAGAAGAGGAGTAAAATTATGAAGAACCTTCACCCCAAGATGAAGATGATCAAGATGTCGGTGAACCGACTGGTGACTCTACGATCGGGTATATGGAATTTGATGAGGAGGAATCTGATGAAGAAGAGGGTACCCAAGGATATGCAAGTGGGCAGTCATATGTTGTTTTCACCCGCTCTCAAGGAAAAGAGGTAGAAGTTGCTGCCAAGATACAAAAAGAAAAGATCATGTCAAACACACTTCTAACCATTGCTAAAAGAGGTAATCCTCTTCCTACTCAACCTCCTATTAAGCCTTTTACGAAGAAATATTTTCCTCCCATCTCTCCTCCAAATCAGCCTTCTTCTATTCCCATAAAGACCGGTAATCCTACCCTACCATCGCGAAATGAGGGACTCATTCCTTTATCAACACAACCCTTGGCCGCATTCGACATAATCGATCATGCTAAAAATACCAAGATCCAAATGTCTAAAGCCGAGTATCTTCAGTCAAACCCCAAACAACTTGTAAGATTGAATGAATATATTCAAAGCCAAGTTGTCGTAATTTCTCAAGTCTCCCCAAAAGGAATCCTTTCCACTCCTCATGCATCTCGCATCAATATCACCTTGACTTCCGCGTCAGGTAAAATTGAACCTTTTTATCTCTCTCTCCTAATCAATGGTCACAAGCTAAGCAATTGCATAATTGATTCTGGGGCTTCTGATAATGTCATGCCGGAAAAAGTCACCCATGCTTTGGGCCTCACTCTTACTAAGCCTTTTAGCAGATGTTACTCCTTAGAAACCAAACAGGTTCCGTTGATTGGTCAAATCAAAGAGCGCATGATTCGCATTTGTGGCATTCCTAGAGAAAAGAGTAAAATGACCATCCTCATTGCCGACATTCCAGCGAACATATGGAATTCTACTAGGAGGAAGTTTTTGTAGTGAAGTAGGTGGAGAGATTCATATGGATTGGTCTAAGGCCGAAATCCCCATCAAAGGTGTAATGCAAACATTGGAGCTAAATCGTAAAAGAAGTACTTGGTCACCAATTCGATGACCTTAAAGCCCAATTCTCTTCAATCATCAACGGGATGATGGGAATTATTTATTATCTACCATGAGTCGACAAAATGGACGTTTTCATCCGGAGAAGGATCTTAACAAGATATGGACACTGCATAGTTTGATGGCGGTTATGCAACTAGCAGAGATGCGGTGCTAGAGCCATGTTAATATCCCCTTAGGAGGAGATTTTCCTCTCTCTTTCAAGTTGTAGTTTTTCAACACAAATAATCTGCTTAGTATGAATCTTTGCTACTTGGCATGCAAGCTACAAAAAGAAAGGGGAATCAAGAACCTAAAAGTGTAAGGCGATGTTGAGTTGGTCATGAATCAAGTAAAAATGATATACAAGTAAAAATGAAAGGCTCAGGCATTACCGCAACGCGGTATGGGACAACATTGAGGAGTTTGACACTTTTTCAATTAAATCCGTTCTGAGAGCTCAAAATGATATGGCCGATTCATTGGCCGTCTCAGCGTCCCTCATGCTCCCTCACCCAGGATTGAAGACAGACACATATACCATTGAGGTAGTCTTCCGCCCAAGCGTGCCAAACAATTCTCAGCACTGGCAGGTATTCAATGATGACAATCAACTTATTACCTTTTTGGAGAAGGTGGAAAATTTCAGTGAGCTTCATTTTGAAGGATCTACTTCTGCATGCCATGAATCTGTCATTGGTCAAGAAAACGAATCAAAAGGAGGTGATGGCATATGCCAGCTCAAAGGAAATAAAATCCCAAAAGGTTTGGTCTCTCTGGAATGTTTGTTCGATAGACATGATCATTTTGTCAGGAAGAAAAGGCAAGATAATCCTAACTCCTCTCCAGAAACCGAGCCGATCAATCTAGGTACTGCGGAGCATCCGCATTTTGTAAACATCGGGAGGTGTTGCACACCCGAAGAAAAGTGGAAGTTTGTCAAATTGCTGAAGAAATATATGGATGTATTGGCATGGTCTTATGCTGATCTAAAGTTAAGGGCGTCTAGCATGACATCCTGTTGAAAGAAGATGTCAAACCCTTTCGCCAGAAATAGAGGCACTATAATCCTAAGATCTCAGGTACCATCCAGGCTGAAATATAGAAGATCTTGGATGTAAGGATCATTTTTCCTATCCATCACAAAGACTGGGTTGTAAACATTATGCCGTATGCAAGAAAAATGGTGAGATACGCATATGCATAGATTTTCACAACCTAAATCAGGCGTCCTTGAAGGATAATTACCCGCTTCCCATAATGGATCGGATTAAGCAGTAGGTAATGCTTGGTTCTAAAATGTTGTCCATGCTTGATGGTTTTTCGGACTATAATCAGTTAAAGTCTCACCTAAGACCAATTCAAAATAGCATTCACTTCCCCACAGGGCACATTCACCTATAGCGAGAATGCCTTTTGGTTTGACCAATCAACAAGCCCACTTTCAAAGTGGGAAATAGACTTCACGTTCAAAGGTATGATGGGAAAGCTTATCGTAGTTTATTTAGATGATTTAACTGTGTTCTCTAAATAGTGAAGTGATCATTGTGATCATTTGGAGCAAGTATTGATTAGATGCCGAGAACACAAGATCTCCCTGAATCTGAAAAAGTCTTTTTTTGGGGTCATCAAGGAAATTTACTAGGGCATGTTGTAAGAAAGAGGGTACAAAGATAGATGCTAAAAGGGTTAGGGCTATTCAGATCCTTACTTTACCCACAAGAAAGACTAGCATTCACTCTTTCTTCGAAAATTAAATTTTCTCAGGCGCTTCATTCCCGACTTTGCTTAAAAGACTCACCACATATTAAATATGATGAAAGGGTCACAAACTTTCTAGTGGAGCAAAGAAGGAAAGATGTCATTCGACGATATAAAATCCTCCATCGCTCATGCACCAGTCTTGGTATGTCCCGATTTTTCCAAATATTTTATCATGTACAGTTATGCATCTGATCATACTATATCAGCCATCTTAATGCAAAAGAATTCTAAAGATGTTGAATCTCCAATCGCACGTTCATGAGCTCTCCCCTCAAGCCTCATGAGTTGAAGATGTCTCAGTTGGAAAAGCACACCTTCACCATTGTCAAAGCAGTTAATAACTTCCAATATTTCATCTTGAACTCTCATACAAAAGTGTTGGTTCCTGACACAGCAGTCAAGTCAATCTTAACTCAACAAGAGTTAGGGAGCTTGAGAGGGAATTGGATTACAAAGGTCCAAGAGTATGACCTAGATATAAAACCAACCAAGCTGGTAAGAGGCAAGGGCCTATGTCAGCTTATGGCTGAAAACAAATATTCGAAGACCTTACGAAAAAGATGATTGCATTAATGGGACACAAGGCCAGTTGGAGAAAGCTGATTCTCTACCCATGGTTCTATTTATCGCAACTAGTGATGAGTGGTATTCCAATATCTCCTTCTTTCTCACTTACGGTGAGTGCCCAGCTCATCTAACTTC
The DNA here is from genome assembly GCA_018340775.1 of Taxus wallichiana var. yunnanensis. Taxonomy (NCBI): domain Eukaryota; kingdom Viridiplantae; phylum Streptophyta; class Pinopsida; order Cupressales; family Taxaceae; genus Taxus; species Taxus wallichiana. Next base: position 585,833,058 of record CM031239.1, on the reverse strand, counting down.
AAAGGAGAAGCATACTATAAAGCTCAGAGCAGCTAGATATGTCATCTGGAATGAGGGTCTATAAAAGCGTGGGATTGATGGCATCTTCCTGTGATGCGTTGACAAGCCGTAGCAGGTAAAGTTACTTGAGAGTTTTCATGATTCAGCCCGTGGTGGTCATTTTTCTTCTTTCATGACAGCACACAAGATCATTCGAGCCAGGTACTATTGGCCAACGCTATTTCAAGATACAGCCACCTGGGTAGCAAAATGTGAGCTCTGCCAACAGTTTGTTGGCAAACCAAAATTGGCTTCTTTTCCCCTCAGGCCGGTCATTATCAATGAACCATTCAAGCAATGGGGAATTGACTTTATTAGAGCACTACATCCACAATCAAGTTCCAGACATAGTTATGTCCTAACAGCATAGATTACTTCACCAAATGGGTGGAGGCCATACCTATTAAGAATGCCACTTCTGAAGTTGTTTGCAACTTCATCAAGGAAAATATCATCATGAGATTTGGCATTCCAAACAAGATCATTGCTGATAATGCTTCCAACTTCTCCTCACGGAAGTTATCATTTTTTGCTATGAATACAGGATAACCTTGGCCCACGCCTCGGATTATTACCCCCAGGGAAATGGTCAGGTAGAATCCAGTAATAAAAACTTAGTGACCATTATACGGAAGCTAGTTGATGAGAATCAGTGGTCGTGGCACAAGTCATTGTATGACACTTTGTGGGCAAACCGAATTACTCCCAAGAGGTCTCTTCTTCCTCCAATGAAGAACATGGAAGATTTAAATCTCCCAAATTTGATTCCAAAGAGCTACTATAAAGTGTAGGCTACTGAAAATAAATTCTCTCCTTCATGACAATAGGCTCATGTGCTTAGAAGGTGGATTATGAAGGAGAAAACAATGTGATTTCAACTAGTTCCTCTCCATCAAAAAAATCCTCCAAATCTGATAGATAAACTGCCTCCTTGTTGTCCTACTACAAATGCTCAATCTCTTCCATGGTGTTCTTTTGATCTGCAACTTGATCACCATGGTTATCTTCATTCTCAAAGATGGAGTTTAAAAGATCAAACTCTTCTTCAACGTTGGAGCTTGAAGAGAATGAAGTAGAAGGAAGAACTCAAGGTTCTTCTATAGTATGTTTTGTGTTCAAAGCTTTTGGATCTGCACTTTTCTCCTCCAGAGCTGGAATGTACTCCTCTTCTTTTAGATTTGGAGCATCTTCTCCTTCCTCTATTACTTGAAGACAATATTGCTCTTGAATGACCTCTTCCTCTAGCATGAATTTTGACAAATCAAACTCTTCAATATGTTGTTCTAGAGGACTAATTGGGACTACAAGATCTCTTTTAGAGTTTTCCTCTTCCATGGCTGATTGTGCAACTTCTATTGGATCAGCATCTTCTTCTAGCAGAGTGCCAACATGGACACTACACTCTGAGAAACTTGATGACTGATCTTCTTGCTTCTCTGCTGCTATAAAATCAACCTTGGCCACCACTTGTTCTTCAACTTTTACCTCCTTTATAGGCTTAACCATCAAGGGGATATTTGTTATCCCAAATTTGAGAGCCAAGCTTACCAAACTTCTGATTTTTTCTTCTTTGTTTGGCTCTTCTTTTTTGTTGTTCTCCTTGACTAGCTTTTTGATTGTTTTCTTCCCAACATGGATTTGGGAAAGCAAGAGGAGGGATGGGTTGGGTTTCAACCGGTTTTGCAATTATTTGTGGTGGAGGGGAAGGTGGAAATTCTTGTTTGTTTGGAAGGGATGACTATTTGGAAGGGAAAAGGACAGAAGAATTGAGATGAGGTGGAAGACTAGGGAATGGAGAAATGAAATCAACACTTGGGGCAGCATGGGCTGGATTTGGAATTTGGCATTCAAAATGAGATGGTGTTGCTTGAGGAATGGAAAGAGAAAAAATAGATGATGGTGTAGAGCTTACCCATCGACAAGTTTTCTCAAGCACCAAATTCATAGGCCCCTATCTCTACTATCCATTGTGCAAGTTGGGGCAGCATATCCACCTTGAATTCAAACTTCTCCTGAGGGCTGAAGTGTCTTGGAAAAGGGCCATCCCATGGACAAGGTGCCACTGTAAACAATTCTCGAAAGCCTCCATTTGAGTTGTAGCTCTTGATCGCACCATTTTTGCCTCCATTGTTTGGATCTTCTCTAGCAGACCAGCATCTTGCATTTAACTTCTATTATTGCATGCATACCCTTTCTCTTGATATGTTTCATAAAAAACTGATTTTGGTATTGCTCATATGGGTAATCATGATGGTTTTGAATTTGTTCAAAATGCTGATTTGAAGGAGTCAGAAACATGTTGGAGGTGGAATGTCTTTGCTATTATTGTAGAAGTGAATTCCATGAGGAAATGAAGTCATGATTGCATAACCTCATGGAATGGAAAAGAGTGAAAGGGATGGAAAGAAGAATGAATGAAAAATGAAAGAAAATGAATGGAAAGAAGGTCAACGAACTTCGAGAGATGGGTTTTGACTAGATGGAGTCACTAGATGTCTTTGCAATATCCTCAAAAGGCTGAAATATTCATAGGAACACACCAACCTACAAAATATGAAGTGGAAGACCTCTAAGGTCCCACCGGCATGAAAAAAACTATTAGTGGTGCATGGTGTTGTCGATTTGTTGTTTTTGCATGAGACAATAAGATAAGATGAAATATCTAACCCCGGTGTCCCACCAGGATTTCCAAAATTGTTAGTACAAATTCACAGCACCCCCAAATGATTTATGGATCTACTTTTCTAAGGAAAATTCATTTGGTGTGATTTCACAACATTGAGCTTTCCCAAAGTGTGGGACCTTTGCAAATGGGGAAAGCTCTCCAGAGAAGGTTGGTTCCTCTTCCTAAACTACCTACCACAAGCTATTCCAGTGTAGGCAAGCTAATCTAATCCTAATCTAACTTCCAAGGAGACAGGGAGAGAAATAAAACTAGAAAAAATAGAGCCTACACTAAAACGGTGATACACCAGAGAAGGAAAGTGTTGATTATCTATCAAAACTGCCATGGAACAAGAAGAGGTGAGCAATGGAAAGGATGGACAAGTGCATCACAGACCAAAGATGGATTTCACACAGAAAATGTTCCAAAACTCCATGAACACAACTCCAAAACCTGTAATGAACATCCAAACATGCAAAAATACCTTGTAATGAAGAGAGGTAAGGAAAACAACAAAGAAAACAAGCCAAGGATGGACAAATGCATCACAAAAACACGTTTTTTATTGCTCAGAATTTACACAGTGCATCATTTCATGGGTAAGAGGAAAAAACCCATTACAGAGTAGGGGAGGAGGTTTAAACTCTATTTTCAACCCTAGGGAAGAAAAGAAGGGAGAGGTAGAGAAGAAGGATGAACAACCTTTACAAATGAGCCAAAACTAGCTTTTTATCGCTCGAACAGAATGAAGGAAATGAGAAAATGCGGGAAAATCGATTTGACATCTCCAACCACCAAAAAGATTCATTAAAATAGTAAGGGAACCCTCAAAAATCCATTTTTCAATGCATTCAGCCATGCTGGAGAAGAAATGGATGCCATACTTCATCAATTTTGGTGGTTGGGGTCGGTTACGTAATTTTCCGTGCCAGAGACATTTTCCCATTTTTCTCCTATAAAACTCCATCAAAATTTAAAATTTAAGTTTCCATCATGTAGAGGATTTCAACATATTTCCATTGATACCAAAATCATGAAAATCTAAGCTCTGGATTGAAAGATATGGCCCTCTGAAGATTTAGGGAAAAGCGGTAAAAACATAGTCAAAATTGGGGTCGGCGTAAATCAAACTTTAAATTTTTCCCTTTTGGAAAAATTTCTTGAAAATCTCTGGGCCCCTCAAGTGCACATGACACATGGCACCTTCTGGATGATCCGCAGATTCAAAATAATCATTTTTCCCTTTTCACAAAATTGGAAAATTTTCCAAAAATCCTCTGCGGCCCCGTTGCTCCAAGACACGTGGCATCTTCTCGATTTCTTTGTGAGATGTGGTTCCGTTTTTTCCTTTTGTGTTTTTACAACTTTGGAAAAATTTCCAAAATCCTCCCGACGCCCCAATCCCTACCGACAAATGGACACATGGCATCTTGATTGGTTTCGCCTCAACAATTTATTTTCCTCTGCGGGCTTTGGGTCAAATTTTTCCTTTGAGTTTTTTGCCTAAAAGGGCTAAGTGCCAACAATTTTCCCATTTGCTCACCAAAGTGCACTCCCTTCCTTCACGAGCTTGCAGCAAAGCTTATGAATTTGCGCCTTTTAGAAAAAAGGGCTAAGTGTCAAGTTTTTCTCCACACCTCCGCTAATCCACCAATTTTCCTTGGAAAAATTTCTTCCTCCACGGGCCCGCCCGCCAAGGAAAAATTCCCCTCCAAACTCCGTCGAGCCATAACTCAAAAAATACAAGGAGTTAGGAGGACTTCTTTACCTTTCTAGAAAGGGGAAGAAAAATCCTATCTGATGAAGCCATATCTAGAAAATTTTGAGTCCCTAAAGCATGCAAAAAAATCATTTTAAGTACCAACAAAGGAAAGGAGGAGGAGTTAGCCAAAAATAAGCATGGGCTTATTTTGGATAACAGGTACAGCCTGCATGGAATGGATCCATGGGTGACCTAGGAGCATATTATATGGAAGATCCAAATCAAGGATGTGGAAATTCATATTATGATTTTTGGTTCATACTTCCATAGGTAATACAATGGTTCTAAATGATTCCCACTCAAAGATTATCATAAGTCGTGATTGTGATCGCATGAGAATCTAGCTTTACTTTTGTATGTCTTAGTTATCGATGAGATTCAAGGTATAAATATTTAGACCCAACCCATTATCCACAAGCACTATTTTAATCTTTTGTGAGTAACAAATACCTCAATGTATAGGGGTAAGTTATGCATGTGATTATTGAGTGGGACTTCACTCGGTGAAAGGAGACATAATAATTTTGGGAAAGATTAGAAATCATAGCTTGAAGGTGTGAAGGATTGACGTCCTTGACACTCCTACCCTTGAAGGGTCTTATAAATAATATATGTATATGAGCTTGATATTTTGAGAAGGTCTAAGATTAAAATCTTAGCCAGAGTATTCTAAAGTTGATCTACTAAATCATATTGGCTTTTCTAAGGGGTAAAACTAAGAGGTTCTAGGATCACTAGGCGAGCACGTCATTTTCCCATGGCACAATCAATGCTAATGATGTTTATTATATTTATTTCTTCATTGGATGAATGAATACAACCTATAAGCAAATAAAAGGGGTTGTTAGCGGGAGTATATACATAATTGGTAGCTCTATATGTCATTAGATGACTAACCTAGATCCGCATTCTTCATTCCTTGTTTATTATGATTAGGAGAGGGTTGTTTGAGGATTCCCATTTTTCCACTAGGCCCTTTTCCTAATTCAGGTGAATCCAATTCAATCTTCCCATCCTCTATGAGATCTTGAATAAAGTGTCTTAGTTTTAAACTCTTGTCTATTTTGTACCCCTTGATAGGATGAAATCTGTAGTAATCATACTCTCTATACCATCCTGGTTTGGGTGCATCATCTGTGTAAGGCACCGTGGTTGATATCTTGAACCATGTTTACCACCTCTAATTGTTTCAAAATCATGGATAGTGAATTGGTGAGGGAGTAAACACTTTTTCATTTAACTGGATTTTGAATAGGCCCTTTTGTTAGTTTCAAAAGAGGACTACTTTGAACAACTTGGAATGTTTGAGCTCGTTTAGAGTCTATGATGCCATTACCTACAAATTCTTGTTTCTATTAAATAATTTAGACTTTTCCATAGGTTTTGAATCTTGATGGTCTTTTGAGAAGGGTTTTATTGTTCCCTTCACTATTAAATCCTTTTTTATTTGGCTTCCTTTATCAATAAATTCTTTGAAGTTAGTAACACGAAGTGTATTTGTAAGTGGAATTTAATGTCTATATTCAAATTGGGCACAAATATACTAACCAATCATTTCTTAGGTACTATGCAAGGGAAACAACTAGCTAACCCACACCATTGTTGTAAGAAATTGTCGAAGGTTTCGTTTGGTCTTTGTTTAGAATTACAAAGGTCTAACATGGTTACATAATTCTCCATGTTAAATGAGAAATGATGGATGAATTTTTCTACTAGCATAGGCCATGTGACTTCTGGCCCCTTTGGTAAATGTAGGAACCATTTCAGTGCTTGTCTTCCTAAACTACGAGGGAACAAATGTATGAGGTATTTTTCACTATAGGATAATTCTTAAGCAAGCCATATAAAAACTTTTATCATGATCATGAGGATCACCCTTGCCTTTATATTTATCAAATTTTGGGCATTCAAAATTTTTTGGAAATGGTGTTAGAAACATGTCTCTTTCAAAAGGATAAGGACATAGCTCCTCATATTGATATTTCTTACTATGTCCTACATTACTTTCTTAAAGAGTTGAAAGAATATTTTTCATTGATTGTAACTCTTGCATAAAGAGTTACTCTTTCGTAGGAGAGGATGGTCTAAGCACTCTATTTTTCTTAAAGGCTTAATCTTCAGGGTGTTCAGTATAAATTTCACTAACCTTAGTCCTAGGTTTTTCTTAACGTGTACCCTTTCCCGTGTTCTTACGGAGAAGAACTTAAGCTCACTAGCTTTTGGCTAAGGGTTTGTATTTGGATTTGTATGATTCTTCATTTTGAGGGTCCTCTTCTTTGTCATTTTGGGGATGAGATAACTCCTCATTTTCACATTCTACTCTAACTCCTCGGTAATGCATTTTAAGGGGCGGTGGTTGAGAACCACCTCTTTATCTTGATGTTTCACCTTCCATGTGGGTACCGAAGGTAGAAGCATGTCTTCCTTCAATGCTATCATCCATGGGAGGTCTTGGTGTTTCTTCTTCCTTCCTATTTTTATCTTGGTGAGGGATTCTTGTTCTTATGGTATTGTGGCACCTAGCTCTATAACTTGTGTAACCACTTAATCTCTATTTCAAAATAGGAATTCATCCAATTGAGAGATATCAACGGTGTCAATATCTTTAAATAAATCACTTTTGTCTCCACTATGATCAACTAACTCGTTTATTTCCTTTACTTGAGAGAATAGGGGACCTAAATTATGTCTCGAAAATGGTTTACCTCATGCCTCTTAGATTCCATTGTTATGATATGGATTGTTGTAAGTTTTTTTACAAAAGGTTTCTTATAATGTACTCAAGGTTATAAAAATCTTGGTGTATTGTGTAAAAATTTTCCCTATGGTTTCAAAGTATGTAAATAAATGGACCAAAATAATAAGGAATCAATCAAGTCATATGAAAATCATGAAATTTCCAAAGAAAAACCAATCAATCAATCAAGAAAATACATTATATGTTAGTGTTTTTAGAGATAGTTCGACATTATATGATCAACACAATGTTAATACTTAAGTCAAGTGTGAAATGAACAAGGCGTAAGTATTAGCAAGGGGTTGATGTGATCTCTAATCAAAGGATACTTATGACAAATCTAAAGTCAAGCAAGACTTGAACCCTAAAACAAATGGAGGTTACATATGTTAGTCACCCGACAATACTACTAAAATCTGCTACCCAAGCTTTGCGAGAAAGCGAAGTATTAGTGTCACACTAGTATCAAGATGATGCAAACAGGTAATCAACACTCTTTCAAGATTGAGGTAATGTTTGAAATAAAAAAACATCAAAGTATGCTAAGGATTTTCTAAGATGTGGGAAGTGTAATGTCACAATATGGACACTTAGATTACGTTTACTAGAAATGAGATGTAAGTATTGTAATTTGGCGAAGGCGATGTGTGAAAAACGTAAAAATTATAAGGAGGATAAATGATGATTCAATCCTAACTACGATGATAATGTTTCTCAATATTGTTTTGAGATAAGGGGCCTACTAGAATATGAGTATGTATACCATTCACACTTTCAAAACTTACATTTCGGCATTGTAACCTAGTCATGCAAGTAGACTACAAAAGTGATGTACATGATTATTCTAGCGGTATCTGCGCATTTTGTTCTCTCTTGTACCAAAATGGAAAACAAGATAGCAAAGGTGTACATCAAGTGAGGATGAAACAAATTAAGCATAACTTCTGGCAGAGTTTCACCTTGTCTTAAGATAAGTGGAAAACTAAGATAAAGTAACATGTCATAGGTCCCATGATAAATAACACTTAGTTTTAACTTAAGTGGACTCTCGCTTTGTTCAAATAACAAGTTTTTGACTCCAAACAAGTTTTCTTTTCATGAGAGATCTATAAAACATGATGGCTTGATAAGGAAAAGTGGGCTCCAAGATGATATGACTTCCTGGTAGCTCTCTCAACTAGGTGTCACAAAATACCTCTGTGATCTTGATTTTCCAAGAAAGTCACACTGACTAGTCTTGGAGTATCTCGGCTTTATTTTACCCCCTTTGACACAATGAGCATAAAAATGTAATCAATTGTGTTTTCACTGGGTTACAATGGAGATAGTTTTGACTCTAACTCACAAATTTATAACTAGTCAAATGGGTAAGTGGAGCACTTCCTGTTTCATCCACAAGGTTCCCTCTTGCATGGACTACTTTGGGGTTCCTAGGAACATATATTTTGTTGTAGCTTAAGACATATTCCAAAGATAATTTTTCTATTTTAAATAAAATGGGTTTACCCTTATCCGAACCTACAAATCAAGTGTTTTGAATATGGTGTGTTTTTTATCTTTTGAGCTTAATTTGGTTTTTATCGCACACCGTTTAGCAACCTACAAGAAATTAGTTAGAATTCATGTAGAATTTGCTTCTTTTTTCAGTAAGCAATATTTGGTCCTACACACCAATATTAGTAGTTCGAGGCATCATAAAAATAATATTTTGAACGTTGTTTTTATTCCCAAGATCATCCTAAGATATAAAGGAAGAGCAAGCGCAATGAACAAACTCACTAGCTCTAGAAAACAATAAAAATGCCTATAAACCAAATGCCTAAATTTTTTCCTTTTTATCCAAATTTAAATTGTTGTTTTAAAAATCAATAGAAAGGTATTGAACTATTTTTGGTTCCCAAGATCACCTAGAAGGTGTGAGGGAAGAGAATGAAAGAGGGATTCGCAAGAATCGATGTCGAAAACAATGCACCACAATGAAGTTACACTCCGATGGTAATGTCAAGCTCCAATGCAATAAGCAAGAAGATTCGAAACAATGGAGAGAATATACAAATAAGAAAACAGGTCTTCTCATGCTCATAGATCAAAAAAAGGAAGTACAAATAGGGGTGTTGTGTAACCCCCATGCCTAAACAAGGAAATAATATCAATGATGCCACTGATGCATATGATGTGACTAACGCATATGATGCCACTAAAGGAGGAGTTACAATTCCAAATAAGGAATGTAACTCCTATGATGCACTAATGCAAATGACAATGATAGATTCTATGATAGAATCTGACACTTGTCATTTGACTTCCTAAGACCTATGACTCTCGCAAGGTGAGATGACTCACCAGGTGATGTGGATGATGACTAGGCATGTCACACACACTAACACCCCCTTCATCAAAGTCTGAGGAAGAGGTCAAGGTAAGCTAGAATAGAAAAGAAGACTCCCCTAGACAACTAAGAAAGATGTGTTAATGGGGCCCGGTAACTAAATGCCTGATAAGGTGCCCATATACAAACAACATCTTTCTGGAAAGAATAAGAGGATAAGGAGGACTATATAGCCCAAAGAAGATGGGCATCGTAGAAGACCTCACCCTAAGAAGAGACTACAAGTGAAGAAACTTCACCTCAGTGAAGGGCTTGGAGAATATGTTTGCAACCTAATCAGCTTTATGAACATATTGTATGTCAATGATGTTTACATGTATCGCTCCCGTATTAAGTGCATGTGAATCTAAATGTGCTTTGTCCACTATTGCTAAAATGGATTTCTACAAATTGAGATAGTGCTCATGTTTTCATAGTAGATAATGGTAGGCTTCCGAAATTGGATGCCAAACTTTGTCAAGATACCCTATAACCAAACAGATTTGGTGGCAGCATTAACTACTCCTCTATATTTTTCTTTTGTCAATGATATGGCAATGGCATTTTGCTTCTTGCTGGACCAACCGACAGACTCAACCAAGAGTGAAATTGTATCCTGAGGTATAATTTTGATGATCTAGATCACTAGCCCAATCTGAGTCTCTAAATCCAACCAAGTTAATCTCATTCCCTCCTAAGTAATGAATCCCATCGGTGTGAGTGCCATGAACATAGTGAAGGATCCATTTTGTTGCTTTTAAATATAGCTCATGAGGCTCCTATATAAATTTGGACATGATCCCACTAACATACAAAAGATATGGATAAGTGTGAGTAAGGTAGATCAAGCTCCCCACCAACTACCAATAAAGGGTACCATCAACCAAGGGGGAAGAGCAATCAAAACCAACTTGACCCCGAAAAAGAAAAGGAGTAGGTGAGGACTTACAATTAGACATGTGAAACCAAGCAAGCAAATCAAGAGAGTACTTAGGCTGTGAGATCATAATTCCTGAGTTAGATTGTGAAATATGGATCCCAAGAAAGTAATGAAGCAATCCTAAGTCAGACATGGAGAACTTTTTGGCCAAGGATATCTTCACAGAATCAATGATAGAGGAAGAGCTACCCGTGATCAACAAGTCATCAACATAGAGAACAAGAATAAGCATGGAGTCATCTTGCTGCAGAATATACACATTTGGGTCAAAGTGACACCAAGTGAACCCTGATGCAAGTAAAAGGAGTCCATCTTGGCATACCAAGCTCGAGGGGCTTGTTTAAGGCTGTAGAGAGACTTATTTAACTTACAAATGAGGGATGGATCATGGACATAACTTGGAGGTTGTTCCATATAGATCTCTTCCTCTAGGTCCCCATGAAGGAAGGCACTCTTAATGTCCATCCGTGACTTCCCATCTATTAATGGCAGCAATAACAAGGGTCATCCGAATGGAAGTCATCTTTACAATCAACCAAAGGTTTCTAAGTAATCAACCCTAGCTACCTGGAAGAAACCCTTAGCTACAAGTCACACTTTATACTTCTCGACTTCTCCATTGGCTCCATACTTTGTTTGATATATCCACCTACACCGAATGAATTTTCTTCCTTTCGGAAGAGGGGTAATATCCCAAGTGTCATTCTTTATGAGTGAGTAATACTCCTCATCCATAGAAGAATCCCACTCAGGAATCCCAGAAGCTTCCTGGAAAGATGGTGGATCAAAAGCAAAGGTGAAGAAGGAGTGGGGTCTAACGAAACACGAGCATGTATGTATCTCATCTAAAGGATCTCCAACTAAATCTCCAAGTACTCAGTAAATTTTCCTAGCCCAAAGAGGTCCTAAAGGTTCAAGCTCGAGTCATAAGATTCTTCACTCGAGTGAGAAGGGACATAGTCCTCATCATCACTACTATCGAATTATAAGACTCGAAGTTTTAGGATCGGGAGGAGTAGGGAGAGGAGGGACTCACTCAATAACATCATCATCCGACAAGTCGAATCTGAATTAGTGGGCAAAAAGAACCTCGGTGGAAGTCAAAGTCAAGGATGAATCATCAAATTTCACACTCCTCTCAATATAAAGCTCATGGGTAGTAGGTTTAAAAATCTATATCCCTTCATACCATCGGATACCCGACAAAGATATAAGGTTTGGATTGTGGATCCAATGCCTTACGTTTCTTCTTGAGAATCCAGCCATAGCCTTGGATCTCAAGACTCGAAAGTGCTCAACATTAGGCTTATGTCCAAACCAGGATTCAAAGGGTGTCATCCCTCTTACCACCTTATGTGGAACATGATTTTGAATGTAATAAGCACAATTCATTGCTTCAACCCAATAATGCGGAGGAAGGGACTTGAGTGAACCATACAAGTGGCCATCTCCTTTAAAGTTTAGTTCTTTCTTTCTCTGACTCTATTTTGGGAAGAGTCAGAAGAATCAGTAACACGTATAACTGCAAAGCAATCCCCTTAGAAGTGCAGAAATCCTCAAACCTATTGCTCACATACTTGCCTCCATTTTCGGTTCAAGAACCTTAATAGACTATTTTGCTTGTTTCTCAAAGAAGATCCTTAAAGTTTTAAAATTCTCAAAGACTTGGACTTAAGCTTAAGAATATATACCCAAGTTTAACGTGAAAATTAATCAATGAAGGTTAGTATATATAGAGCTCTAGTGAAAGAAGGAGATGGAAAGGGGATAAAAACATCACTATGAACAAGATCCAAGGGACGAGTAGCTCTCCAGGATTTTCCCTTATCAAATTTTTTTTTCAGGTGCAACCTCATAAAGACCTTTAGAAAACTTAACTTGGGTAACCCGTTGACCATTTCATTTTGGCTCAATTGTTCAAGCTAACGATAATTTAGATGCCCAAAACACTCATGCCATATCTTGTTAACCTCATTTACATGAGTGAGAAAGGTAAATCAAAGAGAAGTGGGAAAAGGTATACAACCATGAATGGTGATCTCGCCTTTCCTCACCACAAGTGTGTAGTCGATTTAAGCTCACAAATGATCATCGAGTTAGGACCAAAATCCATTCGCATTCCTTCACCAAGGTGGGTGCTTTTGTAAACCAATAGGATATTGGTAGAGAGATTGGGAACACTCAACACTTAGTTAAATGTTCCACCTTCTATCTCTACTGATCCACTACCGAAACTGACACATGAGTGTTATCACCCAACGTGATTTGGGACATGCCACATGGTTCAATGCTAGAGAATTCAACCTCTGATGAATCCATGTGGTGCAAGGCAATGGAATCAATAATCCAAGTTGATGATGGAGATAATCTAGCTATGAGGGACATACCTTTATTCTTTTCATTTTTAGACTCCTTTGCTTTAGAAGACTTGCCCTTCTGAGCATTTTGTTTAACGGATTCAAGAAAACTTATTTTATTTTTCTCAAGAAAATGAGTTAAGTGATCAATTTGTTTCCAAAATAATGATGCTCATCATGGCTAGATTTCTTACAATAGAATAACTTAAACTTTTCCTTCTTCACTTTAGGCTTAGTTGAAGTGTTAGTGTTGGGATTAGTCAGGGGTTGGTTAGTCTTGGTTTCTTTCTTAGGTTGGTCCTTATTTCTTTCTTCTTTTCATTTCTCTTCCCTTATTCACCACAAGGGCATGTGACTTGGATTTTAGAGTCCCCATTTGAATGATTTTGTCCTGTTCTCGAATGAGTTGGGACAAAAACTATCAAAGGAGGGCATATTCCAAGTACTACCTAAGGCAGCTTTCGTGGCATGGAAAGTTGAAATGAAGACAAAGTATTCAGGACCTAGTTTAGAAAGAATCGAAAAGATCAATTGAGAGTCTTTCTTTTTCACTTTACATTCCTTTAGAAGTAGTCTAGTGTGGACAAACTTTGAGAAGAAGGCCTACAGGTTTTCAAAGTCACTAGGATTTAACCCTAGTAGTTCATTCTCCAACTCATGCGCTCTCATGTCATCTTGCTTCCCAAACATATCATCGAGCATTTTCCACACTTTATCAGGTGTCGAGGAAGTTTCAATGTGGAAGAGAAATTCGAGAGAGACGAACATACAGAAGAAGACCTAAGGCTTCATCACAATGGTTAAACCACTTAGATTTTTTAGAGTTCATCATTAGGTTCGGTCTCTAACCCCATGGTGACACAATATAACCCTTTACTTTGCAAAACCAATATAATTTTAGATTTCCATTCAAAGAAGTTAAAAGGTGTGAGCACTGGTACTTTAGAGATATCCATAATGAAGAGATAGAACCAAAGGATGTAGAAGGAAGGAGAGAGAAAAGAAACAACCACCCCAGAACAATATCACACCCCCCCGAGTTTGGCACTTTATAGTTTAGTGCATTGATTAAAATCGATGCATGCATCGTGTGCTAATAACTTGATCATCACTCACCTTACAATCAACGTAATAACGTGTAATAGTGGAGACAACAATCAAGGTTCGTTGGCGCAAAGAGATCGACACCGTAAGCAAGCACAAGAACAAGAGAAAACAAGAAGGGGAAGAGAGGGCTTTGTGAGAAACAACATCTCACATCACATGAAATAATCCCTTTGTTGTAAGACTATGGCGGACACGCTCACAAGTCCACAAGCAATAAAAGGGATAGAATAAGTCTTGAAATTAGTTGAATTAAGCAATACAAAGACACCCCCCATAATGCAACACTTTATAAAATAGTGTGTTTACAAAACTGATAATCCCATCACCTAGAGTGTGAAAAAACATGTAACTTTGACTAAATAAGTGCTCAAAACCGAGCAACGAGTCAAAATTTATAGCAAAAACAATTCCCACAACTGATGGAAAAAAGCTAATAAGCCTCGCAAATGGATTAAAAAGTGCCCTAAATGCATGAAAATGGTGTCATATGTATGCTCGTTATAAATGGCACCAAATTTTAGATAGGTTTAATTTTTATTACAAGGGGGATTAGCCTCCTGCCAACCCCGGACCTCACCCTCCGTCTTCGTCACTCGAAGGAAGGAAATAAAACAAGCAAAGAGATATCTAAAAAGAAGGTTTACAATGCCAATTAAAAAATTTACACCTTAAAATATTTTAAAATGTGATAGATTTACCAATAACCAATTCTAAAAAAGGGTGATTGAGGTAGTTGATGGTTGACCGAGCTGAGGCTATGCAAATGTTGCTGATTCAAAGTGGCAGGTGAACATTGAGTGGTGCTAGAGGTGAGACCACGTGTCAAGGGTAACTGCACAGGTGAATCAACCTAATCTGCTTTAGCATAGATACGGCTAAGTTGATAGTTTGACTGAGCCACATGTAAGGTGTAACTTGTTGTTCCAAGATTAACTACAGGCGAGATTAGGGTAGGTCAGAATGGCTAGGGCAAATCAGTAGTGAGTGACATTGCACGATCCCGAGCTCAAAAAAACCATCCACAGAAAGCTCGGTAGTGGAAAAGAAAATACAAATAGAGCCCATAAGAATCACTATCAGTAGACTGAGCTTAATGTCGTTGAATAAGGAATGAGCTGATGGCAATGGTTTTCCAATGTAAAAACACATGGTAGGAGAGCAGAGCACTGAAAACCAAAACCGTCTAAACAATGCAAATTCAAAGGAGATTCGTAGGCCGATGCAAGAACTATGAGCCTAGCAAGGAAAACCGTTCAGTCAAAGACCAAAACTAACGATGTTGAGAGCAAAATGAGTTACAGAAGATGGATGAAGCCAATGCAAGGAAGCAAGAAAAAAAGGAATGCATGGGAAAGAGCTAATGCACAGTTCCACCGGTAGAGGCCACAAGCCCGTTCAAGCCCATTCAAGCAAGGATCAAGGCACAATGTAAAAGTATGACAATCTAGTGAAAGCACGTCCAAGTAGGAGTATAATGGGTTGTCGACCCAAAGTTATGCAAAAACACGGATCTGTAACCTCTGAAATGTAGCCTCAGACTATAATAGACCCAAAAAAACACTCATGCAAAGTCTGGAACACCCAAATAACATGAATGCACGAACCACAAACCCAAAGAACCATGATGAAGCAAACCGACCAAATACCTCAAACTTGTAACTGTTAAAACCTCAATATGAGGTGAGCAATACAATTCCAAAATAATAATCGAAAAAAACTTGCACAAGGAAATAAGAAGAAACTAGAAGTAATAAGCAACTTGATAAACGAAGAGTGCACGTTTTATCAAAACTAGCTCTGATACCATGAAAGAGGAATTCATGAGAACCGATGTCAAAAATAATGCACCACAACAAAGTTTCACTCCGATGGTAATGTCAAGCTCCAAC
This sequence comes from Taxus wallichiana var. yunnanensis, assembly GCA_018340775.1. Lineage (NCBI taxonomy): Eukaryota > Viridiplantae > Streptophyta > Pinopsida > Cupressales > Taxaceae > Taxus > Taxus wallichiana. The sequence goes on along the minus strand of CM031239.1, from coordinate 585,817,194 downwards.
GCAATAAGAAAGAATATTCAACGAACAATGGAAAGAATATGCAAATAAGAAAACAGGTCTGCTCATGCTCATAGATCAAAAAAAGGAAGTACAAATAGGGGTGTTGTGTAACCCCCATGCCTAAACAAGGAAATAATATCAATGATGCCACTGACGCATATGACATGATTGACGCATATGACGCCACTAAAGGAGGAGTTATAATTCCAAATAAGGAATGTAACTCCTATGACACATTGACACAAATGACAATGACAGATTCTATGACAGAATCTGACACTTGTCATTTGACTTCCTAAGACCTATGACTCTCACAAGGCGAGATGACTCACTAGGTGATGTGGATGATGACTAGGCATGTCACACACACCAACAAAGAATACACTATCTAAACCTTACAAAGTAAAAATGTAACATTCATCCAATTTGACTAAGCAAACCAACACAAAATGAACTCCAAAATATCTTGCAAACCACTAATTAGCCCCACAAAGATTCTCAGAAAGTGTTAGAATAATTAGGAAAAAACTTTACAAATTTTAAGAATTGTTTATCATTACATTGTGACACCCGTTTCCATTCAAGACATGTGCACACACAAACAACATATGTGTGAGTTTTATGACACCCGTGCCTCTCACAAAAAAATGGTCAAAAATAACATATGTGTGGGCCGAGAGGCACATGCACACTTATTTTAACAACTTCGCATGTTTGTAAGCATATACACGTGTCTACAGAAAACCAAATAACATAGAGGGAATTTTAGCATATTTGTGTCTTGAGAGATGTATGTGCATGGATTATAAGCGTATACACACCTTTCTTGACGTATACGCATTACTTCTAGAATTTTAGTACAAAGGGTCAAAATTACAAGCTAGCACGTGCACGGCAGAGAAACATGTGTGCATGCTTGGGAATGTTTTCGCACCCAAGGAAACAAGTGCACATGGGTTTTAATGTGTACACACCCCTTTATAACACCTACACGCTTTCCTAGAACAACACCATGTAGGCCGGAAAAAATAAATTCTAAACTTGCCAATATGTTAGAAATTTTCTTATTTAAATCACTTTCTAACAGAAACCCATTAATATTGCATGTAAAAGGGAGATTAAACACCTATAAGGTTAGTAAATTTCTTGGAAAAAACTATTTAACCTTCAAAATGCATAAAAATGGTTAGAACAATGATATAAATGAAAAAACTTAAAATCAACTTCTAAGGACTATGGAGTAAGTCCCACCGGGTGTGCCAAATGTATTCATGTAAAGATTAGAAAGCTTAAGAAATGAAACTAGAACACCTAAGAAGTTTCAAAGCTTAACTAAACTAACAAGAATCATCAAGATAAGAGTTTAAAGAGAGCTACTTCTTTAACAATGCATATAACTTTGAAAAACATCAAACTAACATGTCTAAGTTACTCTCTACTCTTTGAATGCTAATAAAACATGAACCTATGAAGATCCTAGCAATCAAATGTGATTGTTTGATATGGTTCTCAAGCTTTCAAGAATGAAGTCTCACCATTAATGGCTTTAAGGCCATATGGTTCTCCCCATATTACTCAAAACTTGAGTTGAAGATGCAATGGTGAAGATAATAGCTCAATACAAATGAAGAAATACTCAAATCATAATTGCTTATAATTTATGTTAGAGGAGAGAAAATTTTATTAGAAATGATGAAGAGGAGGGTTCTATTTATAGGTTTCCAATTCCAAGAATGGAATGATCTTGGTGCATGTGGAAAAAGGTAAGTCCAAAAAGAATTTTTAGCAAGTCAAAGCAAGATTTGACTAGGTTTAGATGCTAATTAATCTTTTAGGATTAATTAGGATATAAAGTAGGCTTATGAATATTTATGGGAGCATTCGGAGGAATTTTTGATAGATTTTAGATCCATTGAAGTGAGAGTTAGCAAATGAGAAGGTTTATTGGTCAACTACATGGTAGGAGGCTTAATCAACACATAGTGGTCAATTAAGAGGAAGTGAGGGAAAAAAGAGCCTAATTGATCAAGTTTCGTCAATTTGCAAGGAATAGAATAATTACTGCAATGTTGGTCATAATATTGCTTTGATCAAAGTATAGGTGTCTATTTCACCTTTTTCTTAGATTGTTTCTTTGGAGTGTTGACAAAACAAATAGGGTAACGAGCATAGGAGGAATACTTGTTCAAATGTTAATTGATGGGTTGTTGCGCGTGTATGACTTCCGAATCCACAGCTAATCGTGAGAGCTTCCTTTTGGCTAGGAGGAACTACCTTGTAATGCAAAGCAATACCACAAGAAGGAATTAAACAATATGGGTAGTGAACTGCCTAGCGTATGCTAGATCCGAGAAGTGTGATACTTCCTAGATGGCTATCAGTCCACTATTTTAAACAATTTAATGTTGTAAACAAAGTAAATCCTATTGTAATTAGAAATGATTTAGGTATCTCACTTAAAACATAATAATAAATAGATCTAATCTAATAGGCTAAGCTAGAATAGAATCCAAAGGTCAAATGATTGGTTCTAGGTTCTACAGGTTTGACAGAGGTCTCGGGTAGATCATAGGTGGATGAGGGTGAGATGAAATTAAGTGGGTAGGTCTCTATTCTAGGCTGTGTGGGCAAATACGAGATCACGATGTCGGTCGGGGTAACCAACCAATGGTCGGTGTGACGGTGGCTGCTGATTCTTGTGAAATCTGGAAATGTCACAGAACAAGCTTTAGGTCTCCTTTGTGATTGCACAAAGGACTTTGGTTGGTCGAGATGAGGTATTGGGTGACTGGGGTAGGCTTTGGTGAGGCTTTAATGGGTATATGGAGGTGGAAATGTTGGAGAAGGTCAATAGGTGGCTAGGTAAACAATAGATGATAAAATGATGATGAAATGAAATAAACCAAAGAAGTATGACATTATACTTACTTGGATTCTAGTCCTGAATGCCTGTGAGTGAGGGATGGAGGTGTTGATGAGAGGTTTGAAGGTTGCAAGTGATCACCCACTTGAAGAAAATCTTTCTGCATGGGTTAGTATGTGCATTCCTCTTTGCTTGGTTAGATCAGATCATGGTTGTGATGGCTATGCAGGAAAAGATGTTTGGTCTCCTTCCTTGCATGTGTGGTCTCACTGGAATTCTCTCTCTAAATATGTGTTATCTCTCTAAGATGTGATAATGCTCACCAACATTTTTTCTTCCAACTTCTAACATTAAACCTTGAGAATAAGGTTGTTTTGGGGTTAAAAAGGGCAACGATGGTTCCAAGCTTAACCGGTGACGGTTAGGGGTAATCGGCATCAGTCAAGGTGGGATTTCCTAGGTTTACTAAACTAGGGAGATCCTCTTGATTTCCTTGGATCTCATGTCATTAACCCATGGATTAGAATGGGAGCTTCTTGTGAGCATGTGGTAATGTGGTTAGAGGGAATGTAGGCATTAATTTTTAGGGTTTGGGTAAGACTCAGTTAGTTATGGCAACTTACTAAGAATAGGTCTTAGGTTGAGTTGGCTTGGTGAGGTGTCTAAGTGAACTGTATGTGTGGATATTATTTAAAATAAGATATTTAAATAATAAATATAGTGAGGATAATGCATCAATTTAATTTAATCAATATTAGTGGGTTGAAAGGGGTCATGGCTAGGTGAATGTGATGAAGGGTTCTTATTTGTTGAGGGACCAAAGGGGAGTGTGACCTAATTTTAGTGTCTAAATTTTGCCCCTTTTGTTGTGTAGCTTGTATTGGTAAGCGACGCTAACAAAAATAAGATGTGGTTGCCCCATGTGTGGGTGAAGGTGATCCCCCTCAAACTAGGAACTAATGAGGCGAAGGGAGGATCAGTGAGTGGTTTGATAAAAGGTAAATGGAAGGAAGAGGTTGGTGGGCACGGGGAGAAAGGGTTAAAGGTCTTTTTGGGCAATCTAGGTAATGGGTCTGGGTCAAAGGTAGAAATAATCAAACATATGCACATGAATAAACTACAACATGCTACCAGTGGGTTGAAGAGCAGGCAAACTCTACATCGTCTAAGGTCGATAGGTTTATCCAAACAAGGTTGAAGTGAATCCGGTATCCAAGGTATAGGATATGGTTAGGAAACACAATGTAGGTTAGGTACAGGAATGTTTAGGTATGTTCTGGTACACCAAAGGTAGGGTCAAGATAAACGGTCATGGTAATAGGCTAGGTAGGGAGGGATTATCCAAAGTGGACATTATCTCGAGGCCATATGTGGGATTCCACATCAAATAGGCATATGCATGAGGAGCTAGCCGAGCTCTAGTTAGAGAGGTGGAATAATGGTCACCAAAGTGTTGAGGAGGATGAGATGATCCCGATGGAGGTCAGAGTTTGATTTGGAAGTTTAGACTCTTACAAGACATTCCTCCGCCCCTTCCCACAAAGATGATCGGAGAGATGACATGGAGAGGCCCTTACCTCTACCATGCGCCTATGGTAAAGCCCACAGGCCTGAGGAGGAAGAGCAGCCAATGGATCGGTCATGATAGATGACACCGGATATATGAAACAAGATCAAATGCAAAGTGGGCGGCTCAATCTGACGAGCCATACCACCCAAACCGGGGTGGGCAGTGGACCTAGTAGTCCATTATAGTGCAGAGATGCCCTACAAGGGGTGTAATACATTGATTACAAATTGGGTATACTACAAAACCAGCCGAAAGGGCTCAAAGGCGGAGGTAAGCAGAGCTACGCATACACGGGTGTAGCCAACCTACAGCCCGTGATAGTAGATGGAGGATATGGAAGAGATGGAAATGGTCGTGGGGATGATGGTTAGGTGGCAGCCTTATAGGCTTAGGTGGTAGGTTTATAGGGCCAGTTGGCCACATCCAGGCATAGATTGGGGCCTTACAGGAATAGGGGCAGGCACCACCATAGGCACCCAGAGCAGGTCCCGGGCACAGTAGGTGCATGGTAGGTTGTTGTAGGGTAGAAGTGCACAGAAGGATGAGACCTATGGGACCACCACAGACCATGCCTGTATCTAGGTTACGGGATGCCCTAGGTGAGGTGAGATATTATCAGGACTAGCTTATGGTGGCTGGGATAGATTTCATATCCTATGTCGAGTAGGGCTTACTATAGCATCATCCAAAGTGAGAGGATGAGATCCCACACTCATAGTGTGGAGAGCACAGGAGGTCAGGCGAGCTCCATGGATTGATCAGGTAGAGGCCACCAATGCACGGTGGTGACCGGATCTAGGTGAGGTGCCAGTAGGGGATAAAGGAGGTCAAGGGGTACAGTGACACGTAGATGGAGAACATCCAGTGAGATTCCCGATATGCGATCCACCTAATTTTTATGTATATTAGTTATGTTTTGATATATATGTCAGCCTGCATGCTGAAGATAGTTGTATTTTTTATCACATACTAGCCTACGTGTCAAGACAATGAGGATGTATGAGTGATTTGTATATTTTGAGCATATACCGGCCTGTGTGCCAAAGAGATTTTGTATTGATTCATTCTTTTTTGTATATATGAGACCGCCACGTGCCGATGACATTTTGTATTATATATCGGCCTACGTGCCGACATTTTGAGATGATGTTCATGATGAGATATGCATTTCTATATTGAGATACACATTTATTGATTTATATGATGAGATACATGGTATTTTGTGATGTGTTGATGTGTTTATGAGATATTGGTTTATGGCTTGTGTTAGATGAGATATGGATTTGTTACTTTGATGTGGATGGAAATTAGGTGAGTTAGGCATGATGGAGTTAGGTCGGTTTAGGCATGGATCGAGTTAGGTTGGTTAGGCATGGTTGAGTCAAGTTGGTTAGGCATCGTTGAGTCAGGTTATAGGCATGGTTGAGTCAGGTTGGTTGATGCATGGTTTGAGTCAGGTTTGGCTAGGCATGGATATATTGAAAGTAGGTGAAGTTGTGATTCATTATTATTATTATTATTTTTGTAATGAATGAGACTATGGGTCATATGTGAGATGTGGTATAATCCATACATAGTGATGATAGAGAATTGGTAGGCATAATAAATGTATAAGATATGTAGCAAATTGTTATGTATGTGACTTAATTTCCAATTTTGTATATAAAAGGGGAACTAAGTGAAATGTGACATAAATGGTGAGTTAGGCATGGTTGATGAATTTTTTAGGGTAGAGAATGGCTGAGCTAACCTCCAAGGGCCCCATGCCCTCAAAGTGCTGCCTACATAGTCCCATGAAAAGGGACCTCAGGCCGATGTAGTTCTCCCATAAGCTAGGGAAGAAAATGAGAAGGTGTGAAAATGAGTCGATAGGTGTTTGGGCATGTTGTGGGTGTAAGTTTGTTAGGTGTGGGTAGATCAGAGTAAAATAATGTAGGTGAAAATGATTGTGGTGAAAGAGGAGGATTACCCCAAAGGTAAGTGTGAGGACCAAGTCTTATATAAGGTAATCAAAATGTAAACAAAGATGGTTAAAAGATAAAAGGGGGCAATAAAGCCACCTGATTGGGTAGGATCATACCGAGTAGATCATACCTTGGAGGAGGTGATGAATATAATACCCTAAAGGACATTGAACAATTGACATGTTCTACGATGAAAAGTAGTCACATGATCACCAAATGTCTAAGTTCTAAGAAGTCCCTTGAGGTAGTAGGAAATGAGAGTGGGCATGGTTCATAGGGTGAAGAGTAGGTAATTTTTATTTTATTTTTATATGGTATGAGGTAGCAGGCCCTTCAGGCAAGAGGTCCTAGGTCACAATGGGAAAGTCCATGACTAAAAATTTTTTTGTTTTGACTTATAGTTGAGATAGACTGATTGATGCGGGAAGTCTATATGGGAAAAATTGAACTCCTTGAGGTCTTCGTGAAGTTGATCAATGCGGGAAGCTTTGGTTGCTCTCTTTTTTTTTTTTAAGAGCTTTACATAGCTTTCCTTCATGGGAGTAGTCTATTTATAGCAGCAATTGGTCGAGAGGAAGATGTCCTTTTGAGGGAGTCATCTTTTTATTTGAAGTTTGACTCAAGGAGTTTGGTCCCATTGTGGGGTCTTTGAAGTCATGGACAAGACCAAGGTGGAGGATAGGACTCTTGTTCAAAAGGCAAGGTGAAACAACCATGGGATCTCATCTAAAGGTAGACAAAAGTATCCATGAGAATCATGTTATGTGCAGCACCATGGTACACATATTTAAGGGAAGATAACAAGTGACGGTACTCACATGATTCTGGTTTAATCGTTAGGGAGGTGTATGGAGTGGGTAGCACTCAAGGGATGAGCTAGAGAGAGACAAAGGGTGAGGTAGGACAACAAATCAACAATATAATGGTCAAAGATACAAGGTATTTAGGGTATCAGCTCAGGTTTACCATCGAGAGAAGATAAATGATAAGCACCTGATCCATAGGTATGAGTCACGATGTATGGTCCAAGCCAATTAGGAGCAAATTTTCCCCGTTTACTTTTTTCTGCTTTGGTTACGTGTTGATTTTCTTTCAGGACAAGGTCACCGACTTGGAAGGTTCATTCATGAACATGTTTGTCATAGGCACATTTGATACGTTGTTAGTAAACTTGAAGGTGATCCAGAGCGTTAAGACGACATTCGTCTAATAACTCTAGTTGTGTTAAATGGTCCTGACGAAAGTCATCATCAGTGAGCATGTCATGGAGAGAAATACGGAGTGAGGGGATCTAGACTTCAAGAGGCGAAACAACCTACACCATAGACCGAGAAAAAGGGTGTGGCCGCAAAGTGGAAGTGTGAATACTAGTGCGGTATGCCCACGGGGCAAAAGGAATGTGCATATGCCAATCCTTCCCAGTATCGTCAACCACTTTCATGAGAATTTTGTTGAGGGTTTTGTTAGTGGATTCAGCTTGGCCATTGGTTTGTGGGTAGTAGGGTGATGAGAAACTAAGATGAATGCCAAAGGCATCATAAAGTTTTTGCAATGTTTTGTTTTTGAATTGTTTTCCATTGTCAGTGATGAGGCGATGGGGAACACCAAAGCAACAAATGATGTGGTGGTTAATGAACTCACATATTTTCTTGGCTTTTGTGGAAATGAGTGGGATGGCTTCTACCCATTTTGTGTAGTATTCGGTAGCAGTGATGATCCATTGATGGCGTTGGGAAGAATGAGGATTGATTTCTCCAACAAGATCCAAACCCCATTGAGAGAAGGGCCAAAGGTCACGAGCGACCTGTAAGGCATGACTGGGTGTATGATGAAGATTGGAATTTTGTTGGCATTTTACACAATGTTTGATGTAGTCGCAACAATCATGATTAAGGGTCAGCCAAGAATAAATTAGGTGAAGAATACGCTTAGCAATGTAGAAAGGCCACTAAAGTGACCTCCACATATGCCATCATGAACCTCCTTAATGGTATAAGGAATTTCAAACTTGTGAGGCATCAGTAAGAGAATACCATCAAAGTTGTGCTTATAGAGGAGTCCTCCCAGGATAACGTAATGAGAGAACTTTTTAAGGAAGGTGCGCTATCCGTTACGGGTGAGATCAGGAGGTAATATGGAGAGAGAAAGGTAGATGGAGTATTGTTTATACCAAAGGTCACTCAAGTTAGGGGTATTGGTTCTGATCAAGTAAACATCGTGAGGTAAATAAGAAGGTGAATGGAGGCATTATATGGTGACAAATATTTTGGAATCGGCGGGTGAAGTAGGTATTTGGGAAGCTAAGCAAGCCATGGTATCTTGAATTTGTTGGTGGAATGTGGGATAGTTTAAGGGTGTAATGATCAAAGGTGATCAAAAGTATGTCTACATGATGTTTATACTTTTAAAGTATCTTGTTATGACATTGGTACATACCATTGACTTGTTTTATGACCAATTGAGAATCACCAAAGATGTTGATTGATTTGACATCTAGGGCATAGGCGGCTTGGAGACCTAAGAGATGAGTGCTTCGTATTCAAGAATATTGTTGGTACATTCAAAATCTAGTTTGAAAGACAAAGGCATGGGTTCTCCATCAAGAGGAATGAGGATAATACCAGCCCCACCCCATGCTAACACTTGGAACCATCAAAAAAGAGTGCCATTTGATAAGGAGGTTCATCCAGTGAAAGGGTAGCAATCGAATCATCTGGAAAGTCAAAATTAGAGGGTTGATCCCTGCGAAATAGGTGCGTCACCAATTGGTTGGTGATAGCTTGTCCCTTGATGGAATTTTGATGAATGAATTCGAGGTCAAGATCAGCTAAATGTAATAATCCATCGTGTGGCACTTTGATTTTGATAAGGTTTGGCGTACATGAAGTGTAAAGGGCTCGGTGTTGGTCACAACATAGGTTTTGTGGTTGAGTAGGTAATGACGGAGTTTGGTGGCAACAAAAACTAAGGCTAAGAAAAAAATTTTCAAGATGGGTGTATCAGGTTTCGTAGTCCAAAAGAGTATGGCTGATATAATAAACCACCTACTCCCTATGTTGTTCATCGCGATGAGCGAGCATGGCTCCCAAGGAGTGATCGGTAGTGGATATGTATAGATAAAAAGGTTGATCATCTTTAGGTGGGATAAGTATGGGTGGTTGGAGAAGGTATTGTTTTAAGGCCTCAAAATATTTGTGATAGTCATCATCCCATTTAAAGGAGACATCCTTCTTGAGCAGATGATGAAATAGTTGGCACCGATCCATAATTGTGAAATGAAATGGTGAATAGACTACAACTTACCTTACAGGCTATAGAGTTGTTTAAGGTTAGTGGGTGGAGGCATTTCCAGAATGGCCTTGACTTTAGCAGGGTCAACTTCTATACCATAGAGGGAAATGATAAATCCCAGGAGATTTCCTGAGAGAACCGCGAAGATGCACTTCTTAGGCTGAAGGCAGACGCAATATTTAATGAGGAAGTCAAAGATGGTTTTGAGGATAACAAGGTTCTTGGAGTGACATTTATATTTGGCCAAGATATCATCCACGTAATCTTCCAATATGCGATGCATGATGTCATGGAAGATGTAAGTCATAGCCTGCTGATATGTGGCACTAGCATTTTTAAGGCCAAAAGGCATGACTCGATAGCAGAAGGTCCCCCATGGGGTGATGAATGAGGTTTTGTGTTGATCTTCTGGGGCAAGAAAAATTTGTTTATAACCCAAGAAGCCATCCATGAGTGATAGCATCTCATGACCAGCGGTGAGGTCAACCAACTGATCAATACCAGGTAAGGAAAGTCATCTTTCGGCAAGGCTAGGTTAAGGTCAGCGAAGTCCGTGCAAATGCGAGTTCTCCCGTCACTTTAGTGATAGGGACAATGTTAGAAATCCAATGAGGATAATCAATGGGTAAGATGAAGGAAATGGAAAGAAGGTGTTAAAGTTCTTCTTCGACGAGAAGAACAATACAAGGGTGTATTTTCCTCGGCTTTTGTTTGATGGGTTTGGTATCGGGAATGGTTATGATATTGTGGAACACTATGGTGGGGTCAATACCAGGCATGTCTCGTATAGACCAAGCAAAATCATGGTTATGATCTCTAAGAAAAAGAAGTGATGGCTTCCTATTCATCAAAGATCTAAAGATTTTCCGATCTTTAGGATGTTCGGGTCATCTTGAGTATGAATGTTGATCTCGATAGTCGATTCATTCAACATGGTTTACATCTCGAGGGTAACAACCGATGAATATATGAGTCTTCTACACCAAGGTAGGTGAGTATGGATTCATCATCCCGAATATTGAATGAATTTATTTGTAGATGTGTCATCATCATCGATCATTTCAGGATACGCAGAAAGGGAAGAGTGGAAGGGGCCTCGCCCTCACGTTGATAAGTTAGAGGCCCCAAGGAAATGGTGTGTATGAAAAAAAAGTTAGAGGGATAGATTTAGGATCCATCAACTCTGTTGGTGAAGGGGGGTGATGAAGGTGCAGCGGGTGAAGAAGGTGGAGAAGGGCTAATGTCCTTAATGAGTTCAATGCAATCTTATTTGGTAGGTGGTTTGGGGAAGCCAATACCACTATGGTCATTATGTTTGTAGGTGGTACATGGAATAATGGTATGGTGGCCTTGCTCATAAAATCCAAAACCAAAACCCTTCCATGCACATCGGTGCAAGAAGGTGTGGGTGAAAAAACGGGTGATTGGTAAGTGATTGGAAGTCAAAAAAATGGGTGGGTTTGTGATGGTGGTTCAGGTGTGTAAGTGGTTGTATCAAGTCCCCCATAGGTGAGACTAGTATGAAGGTGGGGAGGACCATAAAGGAGACGTTCTCCTATACAAAGTGATTATAGCGAGGGTGTTGGTTAAGGCTTCCATATTCTTATGGAGTAAGAAATGTGTTAACACTATATAGTGTACTCCCCAGAGTGAGGCTTTGAAAAACACCTTCCAAGGGATCAATGGTTTGGTATGTAGGTAGTTGGTATGGATAATGTGTCGAGGTCGATGTGGAGGTGGGGTTAATGGATTGGGAAGCCGATGGGGTCAGCCATGGAGGTTATGGAAGTGGTAGGAATGGAGGAGGTATGTGTAGTAGGAGTAGCATGCATGCTTTGGTAGGTGGAGGTGTAGGTGAAGTGGTAGTGGGTCACGAGGTAGATGGATTGATAGTTATGAGCACATCATTAGGTCGGTAAAGCATGTTGTATGTTTTAAAAGGTGATGGGTCTGCTGGAATGGTATAAGTGTGTCCTTCGTGTTCAAACTTTACACAATGATGCAAAGTGGAAGGAACGCAACCCATGACATGGATCCAGGGTTTACCAAGTAACATGTTATATTGGAATTCCCCCTCCAAAACATAAAACAATTCGGGAACAATAGTGCGGGGCCCACGCGAATGTGGAGGATGATGGTGCCTAGTGTAGAGGTGATAGCATCATTAAATGAATGCAACATGACCGGGTGTTTATGCATGTAATTGTTAGGTATGTGCATTTGAGTGAATGCATGGGATGAAATGATGTTAATGCTAGTGCCCCCATCAATCATCACACAATGACATACCCATATGTTATCGATGTGGATAGAGATGAAGAGGGCTAGGTTTGGGTCATCATTTTGGTGTGGCATGATCTCTTCCTCTGAGAAGCTAAGGGAGGCCACTTGGTGAACAAGGTGGGGTGAAGATGAAGGTGGTAATTTGGTGAGAGAGGCTACATGATGGGGTGTGATAATGGAGGCTACGGGTGTAGGGTCATTAGGTAAAACCTCAATTGATTGAAGAACCTCCATGAGAGCTTAATGATGGGATTATGAGGTTTAGATGAGGTCATATAAGGACATTTTGAGGGGTGATTGGTGTAATTGTTTGAGCATGGTGCGATGTGTGACGCCATTAGAAATGGGGTATGTGGGGCCACAGATAGTTATTTTAGGTATGGGTGCATATGGTATGTTGGGTATAGGATTGGTTGGTGGGTCAGTTGCCTTTTCTTTTCCCTTGTCCTTCTGAGCACGTGTAGTGATGTGTATCATGTTGATCTGAGGGGAGTTGGAAAATGGAGAAGGTGTAGGGTGAGTGGTATAACGACATGATGGGCAAAAACCTACCAGAGGAGAAAAACCCTATGAGGTCAGTTGGGCACAATGACATTTGGGTGGTGGCATGGCAAGTTCTTTGATGTGAACCATGTTAATTTCAAATATTGGGGATGGCTCTAGGAGAGGTGAGGGTGGAGGTTGTGGTCATTGAGTGGGCAGTGTGGGAATGGGTGTTGGTGAAGCAGATCCTCGTCAAGAAGGTCGTCATCATCAAAGTTGGTTTCTAGTGGACACAATTGGATAAGGACGGATTTCAAGGCCTTGTAGTTCTCCACATCATGTCCCAGCACATGATGGTATGCATAAATTTTAGTATCATCAAACCCTTTTGGCTTGGGTTTGAGGGGGTCATAAGGTCAGAGTGGCAGAATGTAATGTGATGACAGAGGTCTCAGGAGGTTGGTTAAAATTTTGGCATAGACCCCGCTAATAGATCACAATGGGAAGTAAATGTGGGTTTGGGTGTAGGTGTAGGTGATTTTTGAGGAACAATCTTTAGAAGAGGAGGGTCGAGCCATGGGTTTGGGTGTGGTGTGGTTTTAGGTTGTCGTCATGTTTGTTTAGGTCTGGGTATAGTAGATGGATGGGTAGGAGGTCAGTGGTTGTTTTCACTACCTTATTGTGGGGTAGTGGAGTTTTTTGTTTGGTTTACACCTTCTTGGGTAAAGGTGATGTGGGTGTATGAGGTATAGAAGGAAAATCTGAATGGAGGAAGAGGGTGAGTTACCCACGGGGATAATTGGGGTGCTTGTGAAGGTAGATGACGCGGGTCATGCTTGAGGTGCATGAAAGTGATTGAAGTGTAGTGGGTAACAAAGCAATAGCCGAGGGTATCGTGAGGTATGGGTGGTAAAGAGGTCGCAGTATAGGTGTAAGTCGATTTGGGTGTCCGGGTAGGTCAGAGGTTTTTTGAGGAAGGAATGGGCTGTTTTTGTTTTGGGTTATTGATGGATGGAGGTTTCTTGACCATGTGAGGAAGCTAAGATCCCAAGACGGATGGGATAGGTGTAGGTGTGATTGGCGCAGTGGGTATGAGTTTTATGGGTTTGGTGCTTCTATTTGGGTGTCAGAGTAGGTATGGTGTTGACTTTGGAGGATGTAGCTAAATCCAGTTTGATAGGCGGATGAGTAAGGCTAGTGGTGGTCGGGTGACCCCTAAAGTGGTAATGGGTTTAGTCAAAGCAAATGTTGTAGGTATGGGTTTAGGTTTAGGTGTAGGTTGATTTATGGGTAAGGGTTTGGTTTGAGCTATAACAGTGTGTCAATGGAAGGGGTTGTGATAGAGGTGGTTGGGTTTGGTTTGATTGGTCAAAATGTTTTGGGTAGATCAGGAGGTATCGCCATGCAAAGGGATCTCTCGCATCTATGTTGAGACAGGGAGGTAAAAGGTGCCCCCATAGTAGAGCCCTATCCCACATAATATAAGTGATCAGCCAAACGTGAGAACGGAATGTATGTAGGTGGATTTGATGAGGACCTAATGGCAATTCCCATAAAATGTGTCTTAGAGACAAGGGAATTGGCTAGCTTTCAGCTTTCATGGGTAAGAGAGCTGAAAGTAGGTCTATAGGATTTTGGATGGGTGATGGAGAATGCTCACCAAGGGGAAAAGGTATCTCAACTAGGTCTATGATAGGTGGTGGAGATGATGGTGCTTCTCTATGGGTGAAGGAGGTATTGTAGCTAAAGTCTCTCTAAGTGGTGAAGCCAAGGGTGAGATGGTCTCAATGTTAGCAAAAGATTCCTCTGTAGGTGATGAAGGGGATGAAAGGTGTTCCTCTATTGGTGAAGGAATAGGGGAGGTTGGTTCCAATGCGGAAGGAGGATTTTAGGCTAGGATCTCCTCTATGGAAGGAATATGGGGTAATTGGGAGGTGACAGGTGTGTCATTAAAGATAGCGTGAACCTCGTGGGTATGGGTATCGTGAGTGGAGGTCTCACCAGTTTGATTAGATGAAGGGGCATGGTTAGGAAATGGTTTCTCAAGATATGTAGGTTTTGGTTGTTAGGTGCATTAGGATTATCCACGGTTAACTAGCCTTTCTCTCGGAGCATTTCTTGACAATATTTTTGAAATTGATGCGCTTCCATCACTATGACCCTTTACTCAATGATAATTTCAGAAATCATGTTCTTTATACCATGTAGGCATGGGGTGAGTAGGTCAAAACCAAAGTGTGTGGTTTTATAAGTGGAAGAGTGATGGCTCTGGCTTTGATAAGCTTTTCTAAGAAAAAAGAGTAAGGCTCCCGATTGGGGTATATTTCTCACGCTCTCATCCGAATTGAAAAGTCCGGATAGGTGAGAGATTAGATGAGGGGCTAGCCTGATTCGATGATGAGTCAGGCCGGCCTTGAGTACCACATCGCATTAGCGGTGCCCTTAGATTTTGAATAATTGGTTTGTGGTTTGGAAGAAGAAGAGGTATTATTCGACTTGAAAGCCAAATTCTTATTGCGTAATTGGATTTTCTTCTCTTCAATGGCCCGAATCTCTAACTTTCATGCCATAGTGAATGCTTCATCGAATGTTCGGAAGGTTTGGGCTACAAGGTCGTGAGATATGCCCGCACAAGCCCGTGAAGAGCTCGATGATTTTGTTTGTGGCGCACTGGAAGGTAAGTTGGTTGATCAAGCTATGCTATAAGATGAGAGACAAAATATGTGATAGATTCGTCCTCATACTAACGTGTGGAATATAGATCGGCCATGGTAATCTTCTTTGATGATATTGATAGAGAAATGATCCAAGAAGGACTTAGGCTACCTGATTGAATGAGAATATAGAGTTTTAGGTAACCCACTATACCAATATAATGCAGGTCTAGTGAGGGACATGGGAAAGGTTCTCAAGAGCAAGGCATCATCATGAGCGATCAGATAACACCCATGTTTGAACGACCACAAATGTCAATGTGGGTCTTTTTTCTATTGAAATGATTGAATTTAGGAATTTCCCAATGCACAAGGTATGAATGGATAGGAATGGATGGGTGAATGGGCTCGTTTCAAATCTCAATCAGGTGAGAGTGTCATGATCCGAAACCGATGCCTCTAATGTTTACATCTTGTCCAACATCAATTTAATTAGGTCATTGGTGGGTTGTGATGATTGGATGCCTCTTGTAGCATGAGAAGGTTGGTTTTGGGCATATAATAGGGGTGGCACTCTAGTGTATGGGGCTGCCATGTAGGTTGGTGGAGAAGAAGGTAGTGAAACAAAGGCACGTACTTGCAGGTGTATAATGATGAAACGAGAGGTTGTTGATAGTATGTATATGGGGTGGAAGGGTCATGGTAACCCTAGTGGCAATAGGGGCTAATGATTATGGAATGGAAAGGACCACATTCTAAAATGGGGTAGGGGTCACCGACACTCAGAGGTGGTAATGTAGTTACGTGGTATGTGTGAGACATTAGGGGGGATGAGATTGTGTTTGGGGTAGCATTAAGGGTATGGTGGATGTAACGGTGCCACTGGTAACAGATGTGGCAACATAGCAATGGGTATAGGACCTAACTACGAAACAACTAGGGGTAAGATAGATGTGGGCAGCATGGAGCCAGATGGGGCCGATGAAGGGGAGTGGGTGTGAGAGTCGGGGGATAGATAATCACGGGCATGCCATATATAACCCAACCCCGAAGGCATCTCGAGTGGACAAGTGGGAAAGGTAAAACTACAAGGTGGCAGGTTTTGGTCAAGGAGTCATGCAAACTTTTCATCTCTCGGTAATGATAGTAATAGTCGGATGGGATCCATGGTCAGGTGATAAAATGGAAGGTGGTGAAGGAATAGGTGGGAGTGGTTGAAATCGCATGAAATACAAGTGCACGCTTGCTTGTCTTCGGTCATCACCATGTGAACCAAGTATCGATCAGTAGGGGCGCTTCTCTGTAAATGACACAGAGAATAGCAGAACAGTGAATCAGACAAAAAGTAGATTAAGTGCCAAATGGTGGCGGAATGTGAAACAGGATAACCGATGCCTAGTTAGGGAAAAATCGACGCTACTTGGTGGGTAACCACTTCTCATCAGAGAAATGGACAAAGTGAGTGAAAACCTGCAGGTAAAGGGTAGAATCTAATAGGTATGCCAAATCTGCTGATGTTTACAACATCAATGGGAATGATGATAATGATAAGGACTATGAAAAGTGGAAAAAAATGAATGAAAATTTCCTTTTGAGTGAGTTAGAAAAAGGACTAGAAACCGATGTCACTTGGGTATAACCGATTTATGGTCGAGGTAACCGACAACGGTCAAAGGTAACCGATGATGGTCAGAGGTAACTAACAATGGTTACTATGAAATTGAAACAATAATGAAAGAAAAGTGGTTATGAATTAAAATATGATGTAGAATCAAACCCAAAATTCTAAGAATGATGATGATATGGCCCAAGCACACTCAGTGTCAAGCCGTAATCACACTTAGTTGTGATGAGTAGCATGCAAGGATGAACAAAAAAAGTGAAGAACGTGATCTCTCACCTCAAAATGCAAGCCAAATACACTAAGAAAATGTGATCCTGGAGTGCCTTTTCTCTATTATGTTTGTTTAGCTTATGCTATTTAGGTGGACTAGCACATGAATCAGGAATAGATTTTTGGTGAGGATGGCTTCATGCAAAAGGAGATATAAAAGGTGAGGTTTCAAGTATGTTATGATGGGGGCGGGCTTCACTTTGAAGTATGACTCAGACAGAGGAGCAAGCAAGGGTGCCCACTGTGTCATGATCATGTGATCACCTACAACTTCTTCCGTAGGATGTTGTTTAAGAATGTATGTATTTTGAATTTTGGTGAGGTTTGGTAAGACTCATGTAAAGAGAAAAGGAAAAAGTTCTTTTCTTATGATTTGTTTCAACCATCATTGGAGCATGACTTCCAAGATATATAGGTTTCCTTTCTCAATTAATGTGAGCTAATGCACATAAATCAGAATGAATGCACTTATTTTTAAGCCCAAATTGAAATTTGAAATTGGATGACATAATAAAATGAAGAGGAAGAGGGATGCTCTTTCACTACAATGTAGAAAACATGAAGAAA
>CM031239.1:585668036-585799525 GCA_018340775.1 Taxus wallichiana var. yunnanensis | reverse complement strand
TTTTAGTAGATTTGAAGGTGATCAAGAGCCGTAAGACGACACTCGTCAAGAAGCTCCACTGGGCCAACCGCTCTCGCGGAAATCATTGGTGAGAATATCCTGAAGAGATATTCCGAGGAGGGTATTTGTATTTCGAGAGGCAAGACCGCCTCGGCACTATATACCAAAGAAAATGTGGCATTAGTGGGAAGTATGAATGCTAGTACGATAAGCCCAAAGGGCAAAGGGAATGTGATCATGCCAATTTCACGGGACTCATTGATAACTTTCTGGGCGAGGATTTTGGTTAGGGTTTTATTAGAAGATTCAGCTACTTTGACTCATTGGCTCATGGATAAGAAGGTGATGAGAAACTCCGAGTTTGATACCAAAGTTGTCACAAAGGTCTTCAGTAATAACTTATTTTTAAAGATTTTCCATTATCTCGTTATTAAGCGATGAGGAATACCAAAACGAGCAGATAATGTGATGGTTAACTAATTCGACAATTTTTTCTTTTTTTGATTGAAATGAGTGGAATGGCCTCCACCCATTTTGTGTAATATTGATTGCTTTGATTATCCAACGGTGACGTTGCTAAGAGGGTGGGTGGATCTCACCAATAAGGTCTAAACCCCATTATGAGAAAGGCCAAAGATCTCGTGTGACCGTAGCAGATGGCTAGGAGTATGTTCAAGGTCGTATGTTGTTGACACATAACACAATGCTTAACATATTCGTAGCTAAATGTTATTAAGAGTAGGCCAATAATAACCTAGGCGAATGATTCGTTTAGCCACGCGTAGCAAGGCCACTAAAATGTCCGCCACAAATACCGTCATGGACCTATCTGGATGGTATAGGTGACCTCTGCTACGGTTAGACATCGAAGGAGGATACCATCAAAGCCACGTTTATAAAGGAGTCCCCCATGACGACATAACGAGAAACATGTTTAAGAAAAGCGCGTTTGCAGTACTAGTTAGGTCGAGGTGGGAGAATGAGAGGTTGTAAGGTAGTCGTGAAATTGGTGGTACTGTATCCTGTGAATTAAAGCAGACACATTATTTATCATACAAACAACCAAAGATCTTTGAGTAAGATGGGGCAAAGAGTTGTTGGACAAAGACGAATATGTCGAGTCAATTGGTGAGGTAGGAATTTGCGAGGCTAAGCAAGCCATAGTATCCACAAATTTGTTAGTGGAGTGGGAATGGTCCGAGATAGAATAACGAGTAAATGAGGTTAAAAGTGAATCCACGTAATGTTTGTACTTTGAAGTTCCTCATTCTTACATTGGTAGATGCCCATAACTTGATTGACTACCAATTGAGAGTCACCGAAAATATTAATATATTTGACACCTAAGTGTAATCACACTGAGACCCAAAACAAGGGCCTCAAATTCCGTTGTATTATTAGTTCAGTGGGAAATCGAGCGAATGAAAGAGGCATAGGCTCAGCGTCAAGAGGAATGAGAACAATGCCGGCCCCTCCGCCGTGGCTGGCATTTGGATCCATCAAGAAGAGAGTCATTAGATACGACTCTTCCTTGAGTGAAAGAGTGGCGATGAGTTCGCTTGGGAAATTAAAATTGGTAAATTGTTCCCTGTAAAGGGGCCTCCACAAGTTGGTCCGCAATAGTTTGTCCTTTGATTGATTTCATTGACAAACTCAAGGTCGAGGTCAAGCGAGGAGCATAAGCCATCGTGTGATGCGTTGGTTTAGATGTGGTTTGGCATACATATAATGAATGGGATCCGTGTTGGTGATGACAAAATTTTTGTGATTCAGGAGGTAATGTCGGAGTTTCGTGGCTACGAATGATAGGGCTAGGCACAATTTTTCTACATGTGTATACCTAGTCTCGTAATCCACGAGAGTACGACTTATATAATAAATGGCTTGTTCTCGACGTGTCGAGTCCCGATGTGCGAGCATGGCTCCTATAGCATGGTCAGTGGCAGAAAGGTAAAGGTAGAAAGGGCGATCATCCTGAGGTGGAATAAGCACGGTGGTCATAAGAGATAGGCTTTGAGAGCTTCAAAGGCTTGGTGACACTCTTCACTCCATTGAAAGGCAATGTCCTTTTTAAGAAGGTGATGGAAAGGTTGACATCGATCCGAGAGTTGGGAGATGAAACGCCGGATGGATTGAAGTTTACCCGCAAACTACGTAATTGTTTGAGGTTTTTGGGTGGGGAAATTTCTAGGATAGCTTTGACTTTAGATGGATCGACCTCAATGCCACGCAAAGAGACGATAAATCCAAGAAGTTTTCAAAGAACACCAAAGACACATTTCTTTGGTTAAAGCCGGACTGAATATTCATAACAAAGCGATCGAAAATAATGGTTAAAACATCGAGATGTTCATTGCGATGTTTAGATTTGCCAAGAAGATCATCGACATAATCTTCAAGGATAGTGTGCATAATGTCATGAAAAATGTAATTCATAGCCCGCTGATAGGTGGCACCAAAGCATTCTTAAGGCCAAATGGCATGACACGATAACAAAAGGTTCCCCAAGGAGTTATGAAGGCGTTTTATGTTGATCGGCCGGGGCTACCAAAATTTGATTGTATCCCGAAAAGCCATCCATGAGAGAAAGCATTTCATGGCCCGCAGTGAGATCAACAAGTTGATCAATACTTGGGAGGGGGAAGTCATCCTTGGGGCAAGCGAGGTTAAGGTCTCGGAAATCCATGCATATCTGAAGTCCCCGTCACGCTTTAGTGACAGTACGATGTTAGAAATCCATTGAGGATAGTCAATAGCAAGATGAAGGAAGCAAAGAAGTCGTTGAAGCTCTTCTTTCGACCAAGAGGGCAATGTGTGGATGCATTTTTCTCGGCTTTTGTTTGACTAGTTTAGAATGGGGTTTAGGATGATGTTATGGACAGCAATGGTAGGATCAATTCTTGGCATGTCATTGTAGGACCAAGCAAAAGCTTGGTTGCGGGTATGGAGAAAGGTAGTAAAGGCAGCTTGTTACGATGTGTTAAGGGATTGTCTCGATCTTCACAACGTGAGGATCCTCCTTTGTGTGGATGTTGATTTCTATAATCGACTCATTCAACATGGTTTGAGTTTCGAAGACGGTAAGGTGTGTTGAACATAGGAGTCGTCCGCCCCAAGGTAAGTGAGGATGGAGTCTTCATCCCGGCACTCAACAACATTAATCAAGGAAAATCCTCTTCGATCATGTCCTGGATACGAAGGGGAAGAGAAGATGGGTCCTCATTATCACGTTGATAAGTGAGAGGACCTATGAAGATAGCATTTATGAAAAAAAAAAAGTTGGGGGAGGGATAGATTCGGTGGTCTATCGACTCTGTGGGTGATGATGGCAAATAGGATGATGATGGTTTGGTAGGGTGACGTCGTCATCCTCCGTGATACAATGACACGAGGTTTCTCCGGTGTAAGTGTTTCAGAAAACCGAGACCACTACAATCATTGTGTTTGCGTGTAGTCACAGAATGAGTGTATGTCGGCCTTGTTCATAAAGACCAAAACCAAAGCCTTTCCAAGCACAAAGGAGTCAAGAAGGTGAGGGCGAGACGACAATTTGTCAATTATTGAAAATCGGATTGGAAGGGAACCACACCAAGAGGAGGTTCAGGGGTAACGGAGGATGTGTCAACACCCCCATACGTTAGGTTGGTGCGGCAATGGGGTGGTCCATAAGAGATTACCTCCCACGTGACGGTCGTAGGGTGGATGTGCATGAATCGTCCATACTCCCTGGGGTATGGAAAGAGCTAACGTTATATAGGTGGTATTCCCCAAGCGTAAGGTGTTGAAAAACATCTACTAAGGGGCCTCGGAGGTTGGGATGTTATCTATAGGAAAGGAAGTGATATTTGAACGGTGGTTTCATTGGGTCAAGGTGTAGTTGCGTTGAAGTGGATGGTTGGGTTGGATGAATGGGTGTCTTGACTGTACAAGCACATCATTAGGGCTATACAACATATTTCAAGTTTTAAAGGGGGGAGGATCAGCTTTTATGGTGTAGGACTTCCCCTCGTACTCAAATTTTATGCATCTATGTAAGGTGGAGGGAACGCATCCCATAGCCCGGATCCAAGGGCGGCCTAACAACATATTGTATTGGAACTCTCCCTCAAGGACATAGAAGATTTCAGGTAAAGTACGTGGTCCTACACGAATGTTAAGGATCATGGTGCCTAAGGTAGAAGTAATAGCATCATTGAATGACCGCAACATGATGGGGTTGGCACATGCAACTAGAAGGGATATTCGTTTGTTGGAAGGATTTTGAAGAGATGATGTTTAGGCTAGCGCCCCGCCAATCATAACATGATGTACCCGAATATCCCGAATGTAAGTTTGAGATGAAAAGAGCAGGTCGGGATCTTGACACCAAAGTCGATAATTTCATCTTCGGAGAAACCGATAAAGAAGCTGCCTTGTCGTATAGAGAGACGTATGGTTGGGGAGATAGATTGTTTGGTGAGTGAAGCAACGTGATTAGGTGTTAGAATAGAGGTAAATGGAAAGGTTTCATTAGGTAAGACCTCTATCCCTGAAGGATTTCAATGAGAGCTTGTCGATGAGATTCGAAGTCTCGAATGAGATCATACAAAGTGTCATTTTTACAAGCGATTGGTGAAGTTTGTTTGATCATGGTTCGGTGGGCAATTCCATTAGAGACAGGGTAGGCGGTGTCCACGAATAACCACTTTAGGTGGTGGTGCAATCGAGATGGTGGACGGAGAAAGAGATGCCGTAGGTGTGTTTTTTTCGCTTTCCCATTGTTTTTCTCGCCTCAGTAGCAAAGAACACTAATCATATTGATCTCGTGAATACGAGAGGAGGAAGACAGTGAGGGATAGGTCATGGTCTTTGAGAGGTGGGGCTGTAATAATGATAGATCTTGGTGAGGTGTTGGTCCGAAAATCTGTCGCGTGGACAGATCTATGGATAGACGGGCCAACGGTGTGCAGGGCTTAGCCCCTCTTTGAGACAGCAAAGCGAAACTGGTTTATTGCTACTTCTACTAGCAGGAACCTATGCAAGTCTCACAGATTCTGCCTTCGGGGGTTGGGATCTGATCCCAGTAGAGTGTTCTAGGCTGCGAAGAGAAAGGAATAAAAGAAGGAGAAGAGAAAGAACAGATCCGAAGGAAGAAAAGAAATGAGTTCCAAAGCGGAAGGGTCAGAAAATCTATGCTTTGGGCTTGGTAGTAAACAGAGCCAAACCTACTTGCATAAATAAACAAAGCAATACTGATAAACAAGTGACGGAAAAGTAGATATGAATTCAACAGAAAAGACACATGCAGATCTAACATAAGAAAGATCTAATGTATAACATGTGACTATTGAGCACAAAGTCTGAATAATTGTATTAATTGTTTTTATCTGCTACAAGAAAGCTCAAAGTCTTTCTCTCCTCACCTCTATTTCTATCTGAAAAATGTTCACCCCGAATACAACAAGTATTCTAGTATTTATAGAAAGTGAGGGAGAGAGAAGGCAAAATGGAGCCAACCACTTATTCACAAGATATTTACAAAATATCCAAAAGTCATGTTGACTTTGACAACTTGGATGGATGACATCATCCCATGATGCAACATGGATGATGTCATCGTTTGTGCCAACACACTTCAGATATTTCGAAGAGAAAGTCGGAGAATAGAGAGGAGAAGAAGAAGAAGAAGAAGAAGAAGCTATTCATCATCATCATCCTGTGGCCTAAAAGGGGTCGCCTGTTTCTGATGCTGATCAGGAGATGAGATGTGGAACTGAGCGCGGTATTCCAAGAACTTGCTGATCATTGGCGCAAATTGATCCTGTGATGGATCCTTGTGCCTTTCACTGATTGCTTCGCAAGTTTCCCGCTCATCAATGAGCTTTTCGGGGACCTTGGAATAGTCTTTACCCGCCTCGATTAGGGACCCGATGAAGTCTCTACAGGCCAGTAGGTTGTTGATGGATTCGATGTCGAAAGTGACTCGCCCCGTCCTCGAGAAGCTAACTCCTTGAAAATTCGGATAGTATCGCCACCGATCTCAAGGTGAGGGAAGGAGTGAGCAACCCGGAGTCATAGATAGAACAATCTTCTCCATTTGATGCATCGCATCCAGGCCTCTTCCTTCACCTTGTCTATCTTCTCTAACACAAATTCGAGCTGATCTATCCGATAGTCCAGAGTGGACATGGTCTTCTGAGGGTCCTGGATGACCGAATACTCCAAACTTGACCAAATCTTCGATCAACAAACGAACATTTGTCGGAAGGCCTCGTGTTGGAGTCTCGGCGCATTTTCGAGCTCTTTTCTCGAGCACCGGGACTTGCTAATGTTTGGAGTTCCTTATTCGCCTTCTCGATGTTCTGTATAAACCGATATACTCGGCGATCACCTTTCACTATCCTTAAGGATTTGGCCCTCCAAGCAGTAAATAAGCCATACCCGCTCGCCGATCTTTGAATATTCATTGATCTTCTCCCGACCGAGCAGCTCAGAGTCTCGGCAGTTGTGGGAGGTGCACTTCCCATCTTCTCGTAGGGCTTGAAGCAGTGTATTTATTCTCGCTCCTTCAAGAGCCTCTTTTCTTCCTTTTGTTTCGAAGCTTTCACAGAGTGCATCAACTCATGAAAGAGCTTCCCCGGAGACTTTCGAGGATGTCCCCATTGTGACTTGGGTCACCGTGAAATCTGCCTGAGATGATCTTCTTTCTCTTGGTGGGATCGGGTAGGCAATTTCCATAACCTCTCACCGCAGCGCTCTTAGAGAAGCGTGTAACCGGCTTGTGCTTCTTTGCTCCTTTAGTTTAATGATCGAAAAGTCCATCTGAGCGATGGGGACTTTCCTCTTTGGTTGGCTCACCGAGAGATCCAAGCTGGTCCTATGAAGAAGGACCAGAGACAGAGGGGGAGGCAAAGAACGGTAGAAGAGGGGAAGAACGTGGAGACACGCGGCGGCGTGCATTGAAAGAATAGCCAAGACATGCCCACGGGAGGAAGGGAAACCGCAAGCTGCAGTAAGACATGGGAAGGGAAGGGAGCCCGGAAATGAGGGAAGAAATGGAGGAAGACAAATCAGCGAGAGAGGAGAAGATGGACGAAGAGGCAGGGAGAGAGAAGAAGGGGGAGAAGACACAACCAAAGGAGTGGTTGCCGACATCTGAGGAAGGGGAGGAAGAGAAGAAGAAGGGATAGAAGGGACCTCTGTAGTTGTAGCGATGCCGACATCCTGGGTGGATGGGCGTATAGGACTATCCTCTGTCAATTCCTTCTCTGGCGAATCCAGAGTTATTACTTGTTCAGGCTCTGAAGGAAGAGGACTTTCAGGGGCTTCCTCCTGAATGGTGCTAGGCTCACCTTCCGCAGCTTTGCCTTTTAGCTGCTTCTTTGACCTTGGAGGTGCACTACCCAAAGGAGAAGTTGTAAAATCTACACCGAGGTAGATTAACCCATTCATGCGGCACCAATGCTCTGTTCTCCGCATAGTCTCCTCGACCCTCTCCTCAATTGTCCGAGGAGCCTGCTTCGCACAATGTCCGGAAGGGCCAATCATCCCCTCTCGTGTCATTATACACTTTGTCTACTTCGCCTTCCGTGGTTTGGAAGCCTTTTGGGACAATGGCCACCCGTAATGGATGATTTCGTTAATGCCAAGCGAGAGTGATCCTTTCTTCCGAGTTCTACCTCATGGATGACGCCGATGTAAATGTCCTCAATTTGAGGGACATGGATCGATCAAGCTTAGCCCTCGCAAGCAGCCCCTGGGTCGAATGTAGGCCTCACGGGAAATCATGCTTTAGGTTGAGCAATTCTAGCTCAAAGCAAACATCTCCTTCGCCTTGTGATAGCCGGAGCACGTGTAACGGCCTACCGTGAGGGGGAAAGGAGTTCCGCCTTCTTTCTCGAGGCACTTTTCATGGTATGTGACGAGCCGTCTTGATAATTCCAATAAAATCAGCTTTGGTCCAAAGATACCTGGCAACCCGGTTGGTTCGCCCAAAAAGTCTGACCGCCTCGATAGGTGAATGTGGGAAATCGGGTGAACAAGGCCCCCACTTCTCTACTACATCACACCGTATTTTGGTTGTGCGGCCATGAGCTAAGTTCGGGCGCAACATGCACATGATGTGGTAGAAGAAAACATCATTGATCTTAGCGAAGTGTTGATGTTGTTCTCCGGCCTTTCAGCTCTTGATAGTATTCATATATTTTGGCTCGAGGCCAAGTTCCACTTCGGTGCAGCCCGGATAATCTCTTTCACTGGCAGCAAAGATGATTTACGTAGGAGTTCATGTGGAATACTCGCTGTAGCGAACTCGAATGCAGCTTGCTCGGATATAGTGTCGCTTATTATCTCCCCAGCAGTAAACGCCGATCGGGCGATTTTTATTCATTGTTTCTGTGTACCGCAAAGATCCACTTATGGAAGTAGTGAGCATCCGAAAGACCGAAGACTCGCTCAGAAGGTGATCAGATCACCGAGTTCCTCCGAGAAATCACTCCGGTGGATAGTTTGAGGCCACCGGGTCACTACCTTCTTATTCTCGAGGTAGACCTCATTCATTAACCGCATGCACCGGTCCTCGTTGTCCTCCCAAGCCTTGATGCATTCTTGCCGCAATGCCACATAGTTCGGGTGGTGAGGGATGCCAAGACATTAACTCAAAGCGACGGCAAGAAGGTTTATAACTACCTCGCCTCTTGCTATTCTCGACACATCTTGTGTCTTTGTTCACAAGGATTGTGCAACAACCATCATAAACTCGTTATTCACAGCACGACAGTGGATTCCCCGGCAAAGTGTGTGGCACCGCTATTAGCTTGTCCATCCATGGACTTCTTTGTCACTTTCTCGAGTTCTTACCTGCAATTCTTCTATGTCAATGTGACCCATTCGAGTCCCCGACATCCATATTACATTCTCGCCCGTGATTCGGCATTCTCACCCTTTCGTATTTATACTTCATCTCTTCTTCTCGCCGCTTAGCCTTTCCTCTTGGTTTGGCGGGTCTCTTGCTTGACGTAGACATGTGTTCTTCAAGGCTTATCTGATGATCTGCATGAAGAAGGAGCGAAACCCAATCCAGGAAAGTTGAATTAGTCATTTGATTTTCCATTGGAACGCTAGCAGAAGAAGGAGAAGAGATTTAAAGGCCCAGGGCGCATGAAAAAAAGCAACTGGCAGGTCAAACAGATAGGGCGCACAGGAAATGCATGTTGCAGAGGTTAAGTTGGCGCCAAAGGCGCATGGCGCATGGATGAAGCAGGTTGCATTTTATAGAAGGGCGCACAGAAAGTGCATGTTACTTTGAGGTTCGGTGCGCCCTTTGGCGCATGGGAAGATTGTGTATCATTAATAAATGGTGCGCCTAAAGAAATATGTTATTGCAATGGAGGGTGCGCCCGCGCCTTATCTAGCTTTATACTTGCACAAATAAGGTTTCATAAGTATATGAAGGCTAGGTGCGCCCTTTCGCGCATGAAAACATCGTGGTAAAGCAGGATAAAGGGTGCGCCAAAGTTTTTATGGAAGCGCTGGATTTAAACTTGCAAAGATGTAAAAGGGGTGCGCTTCGAGGGCGCATGAATTTAAACTGCAGCAGATGGCAGGTGCGCCCAGCGCGGGTCTTGAGCATGTTGCATGGCGTGGTAAGTGCGCCGAGGGGCGCGACTGCCTTGATTCAGAACAAGGCGCGCAAAGGCGCCATTTGAAAAAGACTCACCACTCAAATCATTCTCACTCATTTCCTCCACCTAAATAGTTACTTGGGCAAGTAAGGTTTTATAAAAGGTTTAATCAAAGCCAAGCCATTCAAGAAAGCTCCCTTTACCAAACAGATCCGGGAAAAGGGAAGAAGAGGAGAGAAGAAAACGATGGAAAAGCCTGTGGGGAAACACCTAAACATACTCTTTAAAACAGTACTAAAGCACTCAAACACGTACTCAAAACACGAAAGCATGCAATGAAAAAGAGGATGAACCTCTTACCTTAAATATATGTTAAAATCGGAAAGCGGGTCCATTGTGGTGAGATAATGACAGAGCAGAGCCGACAAATCCAGAGCGATCACGTGCTTGTCAAAATGGAATGAAAATGACATGGCGGGCATCGTATATATATAGAAAATCTTGTCATTAATGCGCCACCAACCTTTGAAATGGCGCATGGAAACGGCCGCTTCGATTGGGAAAGCGTGCGCCTTTCGCGCATGGAAGGAAATGACAACAGAGAATGAGCGCGCTTCGCGCATCAAACGAGTTGCCGACACGAAGCTATGTGCGCCTTTCGCGCACCAAAACTTGATGTAACAAAGATATTACGTGCGCCCTTCGCGCACCAAAACTCACTCAACATCCTTTGGCGCACCGAAAGACGTGCTAACATGGAAAACCATGCGCCAAAGGCTTTTAAGGAGGCGCATCAAAAATTGATGTTGCAAGGCAAAACCATGCGCCCAGCCAAAAAGGCTCAAAAAGACTAAGTTCAAAAACTGAATTTCCCGGGAAGGGATTTTACAATATTTTGAACGCGAAGGATCCCTAACGAGGGATCGAAACAAAATTTTCGGTATGGTTATCGGTAAAATTGCCCTTGTCAATTTTACGGGATAACAGCTGGCTCTTTCTGGGGACTATCCCTGAGCAAACTCGGGGGTAGAGAATCCCAGATCACATGTGCCTATCCATTGGGTACGGAGTCAAAAACAAGGGGGACCGGAGGGAGAACAAAGGAAACACACAAAAACCGAAAGCAAACACACGACTAAAGCAAACACACAACTAAAATAAACTGTACAAAGAAGAGAGCAAGCTCTACTTCCTGAAGATCTTGAGATGTTGCCCGCTATAGGGAAGCGGGAGCCCAGCTCCATCCAGATATGAGAGATAGAAACTATTCTCTCCATTGAGTTGCTTGATTTTGAAGGGCCCTCTCCATAGGGAATCAAATTTTCCGTGCATACCCTTTGGCTCTCTTCGCTTGTCCCAGAGAAGGACGAGATCTCCCACTTCAAAATTCCTCTGCTTGGCCTTCTTGTCGAAAAGCTTCTTCACTTGATTCTGATGTTCAGTGATCCTGTCGACCACCCTTACTCTCTTTTCTTCAAGTTCCGCAAGGTACATGATTCTCTTTTCCAGAGAACTCTGAAAAGTTTCATCTTCGATTGCTCGTGCCAAGCGTAGAGCAGGAAGTTCCGCAGAAATGGGAAGTTCGGCATCAGTGCCATATAACACTTGAAAAGGTGACATGCCGAGGGATCTCTTGGGGGTAATGCGGTCCGCCCACAAAGCATCGTACAAAGACTTGTGCCACATCCGCTGATTTTCATCTACTAATTTCCGTATGATGGTTACCAAGTTCTTATTACTGGATTCCGCCTGACCATTTCCCTGAGGGTAATAATCCGAGGCATGTGCTAAAGTTATCCCATATTCATAGCAAAAACTAATAACTTCCCGGGAAGAGAAGTTAGAAGCATTATCAGCAACGATTTTATTTGGAATGCCAAACCTGACAATGATATTTTCCTTGATAAAACTGCAAACCACCTCAGAAGTGGCATGCTTGACAGGTATGGCCTCCACCCATTTAGTGAAGTAATCTGTTGCCGTGAGGACATAGCTATGTCCAGCACTCGATTGAGGATTGAGTGCACCAATAAAATCAATTCCCCATTGCCTGAATGGTTCATTGATAATGACCGGCCTTAGGGGGAGGGCAGCCAACTTGGGCTTGCCGACGAATTGCTGACAGGGTTCACATTTTGCCACCCAGGTAGCCGCATCTTGAAAGAGCGCCGCCAAAGAGTACCGGCTCGAATGATCTTGTGTGCTGTCACTTTAAGAAGAAAATGGCCTCCACAGCCGAAGTCAGGAAAACTTTCCAGCAGTTTTACTTGTCTGGGGCTTGTCAACGCATCGCGTAAAGACACCGCCTATCCCGCGCTTATATAAGCCGTCATCCCAGATGACATCTTTGGCCGCCCGAGCCTTATTAGTACGCTTCTCCTTGCAGGTTAGGTGCATTGGGCATTCGCCGTAGGTAAGGAAGAAAGCGATGTCGGAGTACCATTCGTCACTAGTTGCCACAAATAAAACCAAAGGCAGAGAATCAGGCCCTTCTAGAGGGGTTTGCTCTTCATTGGTACAATTTTCTCTTTCATCAGGATTTTCTGAACCCTTGTTCTCAGCCATTAGCTGACACAGGCCTTTGCCCCTCACCAGCTTGGTGGGTTTAATATCTAGGTCATATTCCCGGACCTTGCGATCCAATTCCTCTCTAAGCTTCCTAACTCCCGCTGAGTTAGAATTGACTTCACCGCGGTGTCGGGAACCAGCACCACCGTATGCGAGTTCAGAATGTAATACCTGAAATTCTTCACCGCTTTGACAACGGCAAAGGCGTGCTTTTCTAATTGAGTCATCTTCAATTCGTGGGGCTTGAGAGGAGAACTCATGAATGCGATTGGAGATTCAACATCCTCCGAGTTCTTTTGCATTAGGATTGCAGCATACGTGATGCTCTGAGGCGAACTATACATAATGAAGTTCTTGGAGAAACCGACATACCAGACCGGTGCATGAGCAACAGAAGTTTTTATCTCCTCAAACGACCTTTTCCCTTCTTCATTCCATCTGAAAGTTGGTGCTCCTTTCATCATGTTCAGTATGTGGCGGGTCTTCTCAAAGAAAATCGTGGACAAAACGCCTAAGAAAGTTCACCTTTCCGAAGAAAGAATGAACACCATTCTTGCTTGTAGGCAGAGTAAGGCTTTGGATAGCCTTAACTCTTTCGGCATCAATCTTGGTTCCTTCTTTGCTAACCACATGTCCCAGCAACTTCCCTTCAGTAACTCCAAAAACAGACTTTTTGGGATTTAGGGAAATCCCATGCTCTCGGCACCTGGCCAATACTTGTTCCAAGTGATCACAATGATCACTTCGTCGTTTGGAGAAGACGGTTAAGTCATCTAGATAAACTACTATGACTTTTCCCATCATGCCTTTAAATGCGAAATCCATGGCCCGCTGAAAAGTGGCACCTGCATTAGTTAGGCCGAAAGGCATCCTGCTATAGGCAAATGTACCCCATGGAGTAGTGAATGCTGTTTTGAATTGATCTTCAGGCGAGACTTCAATCTGATTATAGCCTGAAAAACCATCGAGCATAGACAGCATTTCTGATCCAGTTACTGCTTGCAGAACTTGATCCATTATGGGAAGAGGGTAGTTGTCTTTCAGTGAAGCTTGGTTCAAGTTTCTAAAGTCTACGCAGATGCGTATTTCACCGTTTTTCTTGCGCACTGGCACAATGTTGGCTACCCAAGTGCTGTGATGGATAGGGAAAATGATTCTCGCATCCAGCATCTTCTGAATTTCGGCCTGAATGGTGCCCGAAATCTTAGGATTATAGTGCCTCTGCTTCTGACGGAAGGCTCTGGCATCCTCTTTCAGCGGTATATCATGCTGAACGTCCTTTGGCTTGAAGGACTTTAAGTCGGCATAGGACCATGCCAATACATCCATATATCTTTTCAAAGAACTTGACAAATTTCCGCTTTTCTTCCGGTGTGCAACATTTCCCGATGTTCACTTAACCGCGGATGTGCCTCGTAACCTATATTGACTCGGGTTCTGCCTCTCGGAGATGAGTCAGATCATCTCGCCTCTTTTTTCACAAACGGTCATGCTCACAAAAACAGCGCCCAGAGAAACCAGCCTTTGGAATTTTATTTCCTTGCCGACAAATGCCATCGTTCTCCTTTGTTTCGTGGTTTTGACTGTTGATGGATTCACGGCATGTAGAGGTGGATCCTTCGAAATACAACTCATCAAAATTTTCTGATTTTTCTAGAAAGGCAATGAGGTGATTATCATCGTTGAATACCTGCCAATGCCGAGAGTGTCCTGGGCACGCTAAGGAAAACTACTTCAATGGTGTATTTGTTTGTTTTCAAACCCGGGTGCGGGAGCATGAGAGATGCTGAAACAGCCAACGAATCAGCCATGTCATTTTGAGCTCTTGGAATCGCTCCTATTGAAAAGGCATCAAATTCCTCAATGCTGTCCCATACTGCATTACGGTAGTGCCTGAGCCTTTCATTTTTTACTTGGTAAATCCTTTTGACCTGATTTACAACTAGCTCGGCATCACCTTGAACTTTTAGATTTTTTATTCCTCTTTCCTTTGCGGCTTGCATACCGAGTAAGAGAGACTCATACTCAGCAGTATTATTCGTATTGAAAAACTGCAATTTGAAAGAGAGAGGAATGACCTCCTCCTCAGGAGATATTAGCACAACCCCAGCGCCACATCCACTAGTTGCGCAGCTGCCATCAAATTGCAAGGTCCAGACCTTATTAAGGTCCTTTTCTTGAACGAAAACTTCCTTTGTATCCGCCTCGGTGGATAAGAAGTAGTTCCCCATCCCTGATGATTCAAAAAGGATTTGGGCTTTGGGGTCTTCAGAGCTAGTGACCAAGTATTTCTTTTGGGATTCCGGCCCAAAGTTTGCATTACGCCTTTGACCGAATTCTAGCTTTAGACCACCCATATGAATTTCTCCACCCACCAACTTCGCCGCAAAAGCTCCTTCCCAGAAAATTCCATAGGTCCGCCGGAATGTCGCCGACAAGGACGGCCATTTTTACCCTCTTTTCGTGGAATGCGCGCTAACGCAAATCGCGGCTTTCGATTTGACCAATCAATGGCACTTGCTTGGTTTCCAATGAGTAACATCCGCCGAAAGGTCTGGTAAGAGTGAGGCCCAAAGCATGGGCGACTTTTCACGGCATGACGTTATCGGAAGCTCCGAATCAATTATACAGCTTGCTCAACTTATGGCCGTTGATTAGAGAGAGAGATAGAAAGGTTCTATCTTGCCCGACGCAGATGTTGAGGCAACATTTATATGGGATTCAGGAGGAGTGGAAAGGATTCCTTTAGGGGAAGCCTGATTAACTATAACAGCTTGGCTTTGGATATACTTAGTCAATCTTACAAGCTGTTCGGGGTTTGACTGAAGATACTCACTTTCCGTACATTTGAATCTTGGTCTTTTTTGCATGATCTATTATATCAAATGCGGCCAAGGGTTGCGTTGGTAAAGGAATGAGTCCTTCACCCCGCGATGATGGAATAGGGTTACTGATCTTGATAGGAATATGAGAGGGCTGACTCGGAGGAGGGATAGGTGGAAAAGACTTCTTTGCAAAAGATTTAACAGGGAGTTGAGTGGGAAGAGGATTACCTCTTTTAACAATGGTTGGAGGCGCGTTTGACACGGCCTTCTCTTTCTGCGTATGGGCAGCAACTTCGCGCTTTTTCCTCATGAGCGGGTAAAAACAGCGTAGGATTGTCCGCTTGCATAGCCTTGCGTACTCTCTTCTTCATCAGATTCGTCCTCATCAAATTCCATGTATCCAATAGTAGAGTCGCCAGTCGGTTCACCGACATCTTGATCATCTTCGCCTTGGAGCGAAGGTTCTTCATAGTACTGCTCTTCTTCTTCAATCTCGGCCAAAGCATTGACCGGAGGAGCTTCAAGCGCCAACCGTGGAGCAGCTGCAGGCAAGCGCAGCCTTTGTGAAGCATTGTTAGGAACAAAATTCCTCCGCGGGATATCCCGATACGAGGAACTAGGAGAGGTCTGGGCCAGCTGCTTCTTCAGTGCAAGTAAGTCATTCGCCATCTTTTGGAATGCTGGATCAGACGAAGTGGTGGGCGAAGGGCCCAAGGACTTAGGTTTTGATGATTCCTTTTTCAACTCGCCAGATATTATCAAATTGTCTTCTATACGGATGGCAGCAGCCTGAGCGAGAGGTAGAGTAGCTACTCGCTCTTGAAGGAGTAAGAAGCTAACTTTTGAGCTCATGGCATTTACGAAAAAACACTTCTGGTTCTCCGGTGTTGGAAGCATGGCAGTAGGGACACGGTTGATTAGAGCATTGAACCGGGCGATAAAATCGCGCATGGTCTCATTTGCCTCCTTCTTCAGATGAGTGATTCGTGATAATAAAGTAAATGCATCCTCTGAAGGCTTATACCTGTCTTCAAAAGCGTCCCGCAAAGTTGCCCAACTAGTGATAGATCCGGCCGGCAAATGCTGAAACCATTCAAACCGCAGCCCTGTAGGGTTTCCGTAAAAGGCGAACTGACACATCTTCATGAGTCACATCCAAAATACTGCATGACATAATGAAAGCAGAAATGTGGGAATCCGTGCTTTGATTTCCGCTCCCGTCGAATTTAGGAAAATTCTTTCGATTTCCGTGAGGGAGTGCGTGAACTGGATGTGGCAGTGCGAGAGGACCCATAGCATTTCCCCATGGTACCGCCATTTGGAAGGCTGGAAAGAGAACACGAGCTGGAAGTGTAGTTCCGCTGAGTAGCAAAGCACTACAAAGGGATGTGGACGCTCCTTGCAAAAGACTTTTTCTTCGTGAAGGCGAGACACTCCTGGATGACCGGCTAGCTGAGCTTAGCGCTGAAAAACGTGCCGGTGTTACGCTGAAATTGTGCCTCTGAAGCAGATCGAAAGTAGGATCAGCTTCTCCACGGGCTCTTCTGCTGCGCGTAAAAGGTTCACTCGCCAGTGTACCTTTCAGATCTGCAATATTAAGGCGCAGATTTAAACTTTATTTTTGGGTGTACTTGCTGATTTTCTGGTTTTTCTGACAAAAACCAGCAGCATGCACTTTTCTGGATATTTGAAAATTATCCTCTTCAGAAACCGATTGCGGTTAAATGACAAATAACAGCGAGGATAAGATGGCAGGGAAGATAGTAAGCTGATTTTCAGATCTGATTTTTTACTTTTCAAAGGATTTCAAACTCTAAAATACCAAAACTCGTATCTACTAAAAATAATGATTTTGATAAAAACTCAGCGAACTAAAGATCTGTAACTAGGCCCGATCTATGACTCTCAGAAGAAAATTCTCAATTTTGGCACTTTTGCAAATTTTTAGGATTTTTAACAAAAAGGTTTGGATTTGCAAACCGGCAAAGAACTCGCTGATTTTTCCCGATTTTTTATTTTACTACCAAAGATAGATCCGAAAAATTTATCTGCTTTCGTGGCGCAATCTCTAGAAAATTCGATCCCCAAATGAGTCGCCAAAACCGTTGGTCCGAAAATCTGCCGTGGGAGATCTATGGATAGACGGCCAACGGTGTGCAGGGCTTAGCCCTCTTTGAGACAAAGAAAGTTAAACCGGTTTATTGCTACTTCTACTAGCAGAACCTATGCAAGTCTCACATTCTCGCCTTGGGGTTAAGATCTGATCCCAAAGAGAGTGTTCTAGGTCGCAAGAGAAAGGAATAAAGAAGGAGAAGAGAAAGAACAGATCCGAAGGAAGAAAAGAAATGAGTTCCAAAGCGGAAGGGTCGAAAATCTATGCTTTGGGCTTGGTAGAAATGAGCCAAACCTACTTGCATAAATAAACAAAGCAATACTGATAAACAAGTGACGGAAAAGTAGATATGAATTCAACAGAAAAGACACATGCAGATCTAACATAAGAAAGATCTAATGTATAACACAGCTATTGAGCACAAAGTCTGAATAATTGTATTAATTGTTTTTATCTGTTACAAGAAAGCTCAAAGTCTTTCTCTCCTCACCTCTATTTCTATCTGAAAAATGTTCACCCCCGAATACAACAAGTATTCTAGTATTTATAGAAAGTGAGGGAGAGAGAAGGCAAAATGGAGCCAACCACTTATTCACAAGATATTTACAAAATATCCAAAAGTCATGTTGACTTTGACAACTTGGATGGATGACATCATCCCATGATGCAACATGGATGATGTCATCGTTTGTGCCAACACACTTCAGATATTTCGAAGAGAAAGTCGGAGAATAGAGAGGAGAAGAAGAAGAAGAAGAAGAAGAAGAAGCTATTCATCATCATCATCCTGTGGCCTAAAAGGGGTCGCCTGCTTTCGATGCCGATCAGAGATGAGATGTGGAACCGAGCGGTATTCCAAGAACTTGCTGATCATCGGGCGCGCAAATTGATCCCGTGATGGATCCTGTGTTTTCACCGATTGCTTCGCAAGTTTCCCGCTCATCAATGAGCTTTTCTGGGACCTTGGAATAGTCTTTACCCGCCTCGATTAGGGACCCGATGAAGTCTCTACAGCGCAAGAGGTTGTTGATGGATTCGGATGTCGAAAGTGACTGGCCCCGTCCCTCGAGAAGCTAACTCCTGAAAATTCGGATAGTATCGCCACTGATCTCAAGGTGAGGGAAGGAGTGAGCAACCCCGGGAGTCATAGATAGAACAATCTTCTCCATTTGATGCATCGCATCCAGTGGCCTCTTCCTTCACCTTGTCTATCATCTTCTCTAACACAAATTCGAGCTGATCTATCCGATAGTCCAGAGTGGACATGGTCTTGTTGAGGGTCCTTGGATGACCGAATACTCCAAACTTGACCAAATCTTCGACTGAACAGTCGAACATTTGTTGGAAGGCCTCGTGTTGGAGTCTGGCGTTTTCGAGCTCTTCTGATACTGGACTTGCTAATGTTTGGAGTTCCTTATTCGCCTTCTCGATGTTCAGGTATAAACTGATATACTCGGCGATCACCTTTTCACTATCCTTAAGGATTTGGCTCCTCCAAGCAGAAACAGCCATACCCTGCTCGCCGATCTTTGAATATTCATTGATCTTCTCCTGACTGAGCAGCTCAGGAGTCTCGGCGGCAGTTGTGGGAGGTGCACTTCCCATCTTCTGTAGGGCTTGAAGCAGGTATTTATTCTGCTCCTTCGCAGCCTCTTTTCTTCCTTTGTTTTTCAAGCTTTTCACAGAGTGCATCAATCGCGGAAAGAGCTTCCCCGGAGACTTTCAGAGGATGTCCCTATTGTGACTTGGGTCACCGTGAAATCTGCCTGAGAGATGATCTTCTTTCTCTTTGGTGGGATCGGGTAGGCAATTTCCATAACCCTCTCACCGCAGCGCTCTTGGAGAAGCGTGTAACCGGCTTGTGCTTCTTTGCTCCTTTAGCCGGAATGACGAAAAAAGTCCATCTGAGCGATGGGGACTTTCCTCTTTGGTGGCTCACCGCCGAGAGATCCAAGCTGGTCCTATCAAGAAGGACCAGAGACAGAGGGGGAGGCAAAGAACGGTAGAAGAGGGGAAGAACGTGGAGACACGCGGCGGCGGCATTGAAAGAATAGCCAAGACATGCCCACGGGAGGAAGGGAAACCATTGCAGAAGACATGGGAAGGGAAGGGAGCCCGGAAATGAGGGAAGAAATGGAGGAAGACAAATTAGCGAGAGAGGAGAAGATGGACGAAGAGGCAGGGGAGAGAGTAGAAGAAGGGGAGAAGACACAACCAAAGGAGTGGTCACGACATCCGAGGAAGGGGAGGAAGAGAAGAAGAAGGGATAGAAGGGACCTCTCGTAGTCAGAAGCGATGCCGACATCCCGGGTGGATGGGCGTATAGGACTATCCTCTGTCAATTCCTTCTCTGGCGAATCCAGAGTTATTACTTGTTCAGGCTCTGAAGGAAGAGGACTTTCAGGGGCTTCCTCCTGAATGGTGCTAGGCTCACCTTCCGCAGCTTTGCCTTTTAGATGCTTCTTTGACCTTGGAGGTGCACTACCCAAAGGAGAAGTTGTAAAATCTACACCGAGGTAGATTAACCCATTCATGCGGCACCAATGCTCTGTTCTCCGCATAGTCTCCTTGACCCTCTCCTCAATTGTCTGAGGAGCCTTGCTTTCACAATGTCCGGGGAAGGGCCAATCATCCCCTTCTCGTGTCATTATACACTTTGTCTACTTGCCTTCCGTGGTTTGGAAGCCTTTTGGGACAATGGCCACTCCGTAATGGATGATTTCTGTTAATGCCAAGCGAGAGTGATCCTTTCTTCTGAGTTCTACCTCATGGATGACGTCGATGTAAATGTCCTCAATTTGAGGGACATGGATCGGATCAAGCTTAGCCCTCGCAAGCAGCCCCTTGGGTCGAATGTAGGCCTGCTGGGAAATCATGCTTTAGGTTGAGCAATTCTAGCTCAGCAAACATCTCCTTCGCCTTGTGATAGCTGGAGCACGTGTAACGGCCTACTGTGAGGGGGAAAGGAGTTCCGCCCTTCTTTCTCTTGAGGCACTTTTCATGGTATGTGACGAGCTGTCTTGATAATTCCAATAAAATCAGCTTTGGTCCAGCATACCTTGGCAACCTGGTTGGTTCGCCCAAAAAGTTGACCGCCCTCAGATAGGTGAATGTGGGAAACTGGGTGAACAAGGCCCCCCACTTCTCTACTGCTGTCACTGTATTCTTGGTTGTGCGGCCATGAGCTAAGTTCGGGCGCAACATGCACATGATGTGGTAGAAGAAAACATCATTGATCTTAGCGAAGTGTTGGATGCTGTTCTCCAGCTTCAGCTCTTGATAGTATTCATATATTTTGGCCTGAGGCCAAGTTCCACTTCGGTGCAGCCCTGGATAATCTCTTTCAGCTGCGGCAGCATAGACGACGTAGGAGTTCATGTGGAATACTCCTGTCGTAGCGAACTGTTGCAGTTGCTCGGATATAGTGCTGCTTATTATCTCCCCCCAGCAGAAACGCTGATCGGGCAGATTTTTATTCATTGTTTCTGTGTACCGCAAAGATCCACTTATGGAAGTAGTGAGCATCCGAAAGACCGAAGACTCGCTCAGAAGGTGATTGATCACCGAGTTCCTCCGAGAAATCACTCCGGTGGATAGTTTGAGGCCACCGGGTCACTACCTTCTTATTCTTGAGGTAGACCTCATTCATTAACTGCATGCACTGGTCCTCGTTGTCCTCCCAAGCCTTGATGCATTCTTGCTGGCTAACAGCCACATAGTTCCGGTGGTGAGGGATGCCAAGCATTAACTCAAAGCGACGGGCAGTAAGGTTTATAACTACCTCGCCCTTGCTATTCTCGACACATCTTGTGTCTTTGTTGAAGGATTGTGCAACAACCATCATAAACTCGTTATTCACAGCGCTGACAGGGATTCCCCCGGCAAAGTGCAGGGCACTGCCTATTAGCTTGTCCATCCATGGACTTCTTGTCACTTTCTGAGTTCTTACCCAGAATTCTTCTATGTCAATGTGACCCAATTCAGAGTCCCTGACATCCATATTACATTCTGCCTGTGATTCGGGCATTCTGACCCTTTGGTATTTATACTTCATCTCTTCTTCTGTCAGTTTAGCCTTTCCTCTTGGTTTGGCGGGTCTCTTGCTTGACGTAGACATGTGTTCTTCAAGGCTTATCTGATGATCTGCATGAAGAAGGAGCGAAACCCAATCCAGGAAAGTTGAATTAGTCATTTGATTTTCCATTGGAACGCTAGCAGAAGAAGGAGAAGAGATTTAAAGGCCCAGGGCGCATGAAAAAAAAGCAATGGCGGAGTCAAATAGATAGGCGCACAGAAATGCATGTTGCAGAGAGGGTTAAGTTGGCGCCAAAGGCGCATGGCGCATGGATGAAGCAGACTGCATTTTATAGAAGGGCGCACAGAAAGTGCATGTTACTTTGAGGTTCGGTGCGCCCTTTGGCGCATGGGAAGATTGTGTATCATTAATAAATGGTGCGCCTAAAGAAATATGTTATTGCAATGGAGGGTGCGCCCGCGCCTTATCTAGCTTTATACTTGCGCAAATAAGGTTTGCGTTACATGAAGGCTAGGTGCGCCCTTTGGCGCATGAAAACATCGTGTAGCAGGGATAAAGGGTGCGCCAAAGTTTTTATGGAAGCGCGGGATTTAAACTTGCAGCATGTAAAAGGGGCGCGCTTCGAGGGCGCATGAATTTAAACTGCAGCAGGATGGCAGGGTGCGCCCTAGGCGCGGGTCTTGAGCATGTTGCATGGCGGGTAAGTGCGCCGAGGGGCGCGACTGTCTTGATTGTAACAAGGCGCGCCAGTGCGCCATTTGAAAAAAGACTCACCACTCAAATCATTCTTACTCATTTCCTCCACCTAAATAGTTACTTGGGCAAGTAAGGTTTTATAAAAGGTTTAATCAAGCCAAGCCATTCAAGAAAGCTCCCTTTACCAGCAGATCTGGAAAAAGGGAAGAAGAGGAGAGAAGAAAACGATGGAAAAGCTCAGGGGGAAACACCTAAACATACTCTTTTAAACACAGACCAGCAGACCAAACACAGACCAAAACACGAAAGCATGCAATGAAAAAGAGGATGAACCTCTTACCTTAAATATATGTTAAAATCGGAAAGCGGGTCCACAGGGCGAGATAATGACAGAGCAGAGCTGACAAATCCAGAGCGATCACGTGCTTGTCAAAATGGAATGAAAATGACATGGCGGGCACTGGTATATATAGAAAATCTTGTCATTAATGCGCCACCAACCTTTTGAAATGGCGCATGGAAACGGCTGTCGACAGGGGAAAGCGTGCGCCCTTTGGCGCATGGAAGGAAATGACAACAGGAGAATGAGCGCGCCTTTGGCGCATCAAACGAGTTGTCGACACGAAGCTATGTGCGCCCTTTGGCGCACCAAAACTTGATGTAACAAAGATATTACGTGCGCCCTTTGGCGCACCAAAAACTCACTCAACATCCTTTGGCGCACCGAAAGACGTGCTAACATGGAAAACCATGCGCCAAAGGCTTTTAAGGAGGCGCATCAAAAATTGATGTTGCAAGGCAAAACCATGCGCCCAACCAAAAAGGCTCAAAAAAGACTAAGTTCAAAAACTGAATTTCCCGGGAAGGGATTTTACAATATTTTGAACGCGAAGGATCCCTAACGAGGGATCGAAACAAAATTTTCGGTATGGTTATCGGTAAAATTGCCCTTGTCAATTTTACGGGATAACATGAGGTAGGGACATGTGGTATAGGAGAGGGAATTGAAGCTAAAGGTCTCTCTCTTCATAAGTTGTCTTTCTTAACTTTTTTATCGAGAGAGAGGTGACTGACGAAGTATGGCTTTCAACGCTTTTCATCCCTCTACGTCATGTCCTAGTGTGCGGTGGTAAGCATGATTTTAGACTCATCGTAATCTATAGGTCGAGGTTTAGATGGGTCATAAGGTCTAAGTGGGGGTAGGGAAATGGTCGCATTCTCTACCAACATAGCAAGGATTTGTAAGACCCTTTGAGTGGGTCAAAGTCGAGGAAGAGGAGGCTATTGATGGGTTGATTCTCGGTGATGACGTGGTATGGTTGGTTTGTATGGGTGGTGGTTTAGCCAAGGAGTTTTGATAATGGGTTTTAACTAACTTTGGTTTCTTTGACGCAGGAAGCTATGTTTAGTCGGGTTGGATGATGAGGCCACGAGATGATGTGGTATCGTAAAACAACCACGAACAAATAGGAGTGATAGAAAACAACTCTTTTGATGATGGAATTTGTTTAGGGTTGATAGGTGGACAGGATCCATGGGGTGATGGTGTTGCTATACCCTTGGATTTCGTATGGGTGCAGAAGGCGTAGGTCACTTTAAAGAAAACGCAGGAGGTATGATATATTGATGCAAGGTAGAGGGATGGGGTCCCAATATGGAAGGTAGGTGTGACGACGAGGGTTTTAGTTGTGATAGCAGCATAGATTGAGGAGATTGGGTCTGTCTCTAATGGGATGGGACGACTTTATTTTTAGATAAATCAAGCGCACTTAGGTGGGTGCGTTAGACTAGGTATTGGTGGGGTCCCAAGCATAGGGGAAGATTTGGTTAGGTTAATAGAAGTGGATGAGGTATTTGGTAGAGATGAGGGGGGTGAAGATGAGGACATAGGCATTTTAAGCTTCTGTAAACACTTCGGGTATATGGTAGAGGCATCCGTATCGGTCATCTGCATTTGAGTAGAATATGGCGTACTCAAACGTTCCCATAGGACTCGTCTATCTTCTGGGAAAAGACAGTCCTCACGTGTGAATAGGAACTTTTGTATGGAAGAAAGGTGGGTTGTGATTATAGTCCACTTTGTGGGGGTGATACAGGGGGTAGATGAGGCACCGTATCAATGGGCGTTAAGAGGTCAACCAGATTGCTTTGAAAAGATTTAGGCGATGAAGAACTAATAGGTACGAGGGTGAGTGTGAGAGGATCCATCATGTTTAAATAATGTGGTGATGTCGGTTCAATAGGTTTCTCATCTAAGGATGGCAAAAGAAGTGGCAAGCCTTCCTCTCAGACAAAGAAGAATGGTAGAAGGAGACGTTTGGGAAATAGATAAATTAGATAACATCAGTCACGATCTTGCAAGGATGTGGTGTAAGAAGGCTCATTTGTGAGAAGGGAACTCGGGCAGTTAATTCCTTGATGGGTAAAGGAACGGCAAGGATTTCAGTTTGTCTTGATGGCGAGGAAGGGGTTCGGTTTCTGCGTTAGTGAAGAGGCTTGATTTGAATTTGTTCGATAGAGGGCTTTGGTGGGAATCGAAGATGCATGGATCTCATAAACACTCTCCTCGACTAAGATATCTTGATTTATGTTCTTTGTTAGAAGAATGATTCGGGAATGGTTTGTTGAATATTTTTAA
The DNA here is from genome assembly GCA_018340775.1 of Taxus wallichiana var. yunnanensis. Classification (NCBI taxonomy): domain Eukaryota; kingdom Viridiplantae; phylum Streptophyta; class Pinopsida; order Cupressales; family Taxaceae; genus Taxus; species Taxus wallichiana. The sequence goes on along the minus strand of CM031239.1, from coordinate 585,775,047 downwards.
ATTTTGGTTAGCAGGGCGTTAGGATTATTGAGGCTATATCCCCCGCATCAACCATTTCCCGCACAATGTTTTTCAACATCTTACAGTTTTCATGATCGTGTCCCTTCACGCGGTGGAAGTTACAGAAGTCATTTTCTTTGTACCAAGAAGGTATGGCGCGAGTGGAATCAAACCCGGAGTGAGGTTTAACATGAGGTAAGGTAATGGCTCTCGCTTTAAGCAATTTTTCCAATATCACACCATATGTTTCTCCCAAGGAGTGTAGTTGATGGGCTCTCGCTTTATACTTATAGGTGGTTTTAGCGGGGTATTAGACGATGGTTGGGATTTGACCATCACCACGTGCACAGCCCCTTTGATTTCGGCGATCGATGGGTGAGGATTGGTGGTGTTAGGTTTGTTGGTGGAATCTTGGGTTCGGAAAGTGGGGTTTCGTTGCGCAACCGTAATTCTCTCTTCCTCTAAGGCTCGAATCTCTAGTTTTTGAGCCATAGTAAAGGCCTCGTCAAATGTACGGAAAGTTTGAATTTGGAGGGTAGGAGAGATGTGCTTAGCACAGCCCACGTAAACATTTGATAAGTTGGTCCGAGGCAAGGAATACGTAAGTTGGTTGATAAGGCCTCGCCATCGTCCAACGAAATCTGCAATAGATTCGTCTTCAAATTGTCGGATGTCATAGAGGTCGGTGATAGATACTTTCTTGGCAATGTTAATGGAGAAATGATCCAAGAAAGATTGGGCTAGCTGGTTAAAAGAGAAGATTGAGGTTGGGTTAAAGCACCGTACCACTCAAGGTGGGTCCCGATAAGGACATGGGAAAGGTGCGGAGTAGTAAAGCTTCGTCGTGAGAAATCAGATAGCAGGCATGTCTAAATGATCGCAAGTGTTGTTGAGGGTCTTCCTTACTATTAAAATGGGTAAATTTTGGTAATTCCCATTGAGGAGGATATGAATGAAGGGGGACTGAAGGGTGGATAGGCTCCTGACAAACTTGTTCATATGTCAAGGCGCTACGACTTCCTAAAATGCAAGCCTCAGATTTTGCATTTTGTCCATCATTTGTTTAATTAAATCAGTAGTTGGATGAGATGATGGTGTGGTTGTGGTAAACGGAGGCAAATTGGGCCAAGGGCCACCGCTAGACAATGGTGGGGTTAAATGTTGATAAGGTATGGAGGACGAATGTGTTGAGGCAACCGAATAGGGATGTCCTATATAAATTTGTTGAGGTTACCAGAGATATGTGTGTGGAAATGAAAAGGTGGGCGGAGCTTGGGAAGGAAAGCTCGTGTGGATAGGTGGTAGAGAGCAAGTCATGAACGGAACAGTATGCAAGAGAGACAAGGTAGGAGCAGTCAGTGGTAATGACATGTTGGGCCCAAGATTAACCAAAGGAAAGCCAATCTGTGCCATATGAACCCCTGAAGCTGCTGAGGTAGGAGACAGACTAAGGATGCGGAAGGCAAAGCGGAGTTATCAGGTGGAGAAGGAGCTAAATGAGCAGCTATACCGATAGGCATGCCAATAAGGAGTTGACCTGTCGGGTGTACGGTTAGAGGCATGAGACAAATAGTATTATACAACGCTAGGATTAGCATCCAGAAATTTGGCAAATTCTTTATCTCCTACAGGAATTTTAGGAACCTCACTGGTGTCCGTAGGATTCCCCACAGAATGTGAAGGGGGTGATTCAGGCAAAGGCACAGAGCAAGCATGTGAAACCATGGCAGCGGCTTGCTTTCGAGTGATAACAACCATGGACAGGAGTACACAGTAGGGTTTCAATCTATCAGGAATAGAAACAGCAACAAGATGTTTGAAATTGGTAGGTTGCTGGTTTGTCAGGAACTGTAAAAGACAGTAACCGATATCGGTCCGATAACCGATGTCGGTCAGGATGTAGCCGCGTCGGTAAGCTAACCGATGTCGGTATAATAGAACTGGTGTAAGAAACAGTAAGAAGTTTTTGATTTGGTGTTAATAGTAATTAATATGCCTACCAAATTGTTCTGTAGTGATCACGTAAAACAAATGTATGACAGAGAAACAGAACTGAAAACAAGCAAGAAATGCACAATCAAATTAACAGACTAACCCTAGGGTTAATTTTAATCAATTTGGGCTTATGCCTTTAGACGCAGAATGATGTCAATCCTAAACAAAAGACTTAGGGGAAATGTCAAGTTTGTTTTGGCTTATAAGGTTACCTCAATCGGGCGGAGGAATACCACGGAAAAGGGGGGATGTTTTGAGCTGTTGTGTTAATTATGAAGTGATTCGGTATGTGTTGTGCAGTGAAAGTAAGATTAATTTCCTGTCAATACCATGGAAATCACCCCCACGTGTACGACCTGTTACTTAGTCTACGTTCACTAGAATTGAAAACAACAAGCAAGAATGTAATGCACATGTTTTAAACCCAAATCGAAAATGATATTCGATGAAGCAAATAAGATGACTTTCACTAATGCAAAACTAGGAAAGCAAGACAAATTCTTTTACTAAATATAACAAAACAGCAACAGCAAGTATGCTCCCTAAATGAAAGCAAGCAAGAGAAACAGAAACCTGAAATGGGTCCCAGCCGTACAAAAATGTTTCGCGGAATGTTTCGGCTTTGAGGAATAGACTTGCTTCTATCCTTTCATTCCTTTGAGAAACAGAGATAAGGGTTAGGGCTAGGAGGAATACCGTTGAATGTTGAGATGGTGTGTGCGTACCGTAGAGAAAGATCGATCGATGCGCAAGAAATCCTTTTGTCTTGGAAGGACTACTCGCAAGTAAGAATACAAGACCACCAGATTTTAATTAGACAATAAATGAGGAGCTGCCTTAGGCCCAGAAATATAAAACTTCCTTTCAAAAGTGGTCAGTTCCCTTTTAATACGAATTAACACAAATGATAACAGATAAAGCTATTGCAAAATCACGATTTAGGTATATCGTTACAAAGCAATAGAAGCTAAACTATCAATAATAAAGCGTTATGTTGTTTGTTCGACATCGGTCGTTGATACATTCAGGTTGAGTTATAGGGATAAACCAGACTGGATCTGAGGTTGTTAGGTGACAAATAGGCGAGAAAAGGGTTTTGGGGTATAAGTCACAGTGACCGACGCCGGTCACTGGATAACCGACCGCGGTTAGAGAACCGCCGCCGGTGGGGGATAAACGACACCGGTAGGGTCAGCAATCTAAGTGCTTCTAGATAGAGGTTGGTTGCAAGGTGATCGTGGGGTTATTAAGATTGGTGGATGGCTGAGGGGAATAATGGGAGGACAGGGAAGGCTCAGAGTGTGATAAAATGGTCTTCTGGGAAATACAAAGATGTATGGATGAAGGTTAAGTGCAGGGTGTTGGTAGGTGGTAGATCTAGGAATGAGCTTATAATTACAATCAATCCACAGGCTCAAGAAATGGTGCTTAGAATCATACAAGACACTACTTACTCGTTCCTGATGAAGATGTAGGTTCCAGGACTGTGATGACGAAGACAGGGCTCAAATAGGATGATCTGACAATCCAAGATGAGCAATCTCCTCTTCTGATGCTCGGATGAGTGTCACTGGGGGCCTGGTTATTCCGTTGCAGTCTTGGGCTTGATGTCCTTGTCTGCAAACTCTTCTCGTTTCTTCACTTGTCTCTGCTCGGCCAAGCAAAATCCGGATCCTTTCAATGATTTCTCCTCTTTTTGATCAAATGAAAATCCGATCCCTTGTTTTTGGTTGGAGGTGGTCATTTACAGGGAACCGATGGCGGTTACACAACCGACGGTGGTCGAGTAGGAACCGATGTCGGTCACGTCAAAGCGGGCTATTTTTGGTAAAATAGCCAGCTTTCCCTCCTTTTCTCCCGAGGGATTAGTTGCGGGCTTGGTCAAGTCATTATGAGGTTGGTTTTAGGTGTGGGTGAGGAGTAATTAGTCATGGGTGTGGATGTGGACCAAGTTATAGGTCTTAATTAGGTTAGTTTAGGGTTAAGACTAGGTTATGATGAGGTGGCGAAATGAGGTGGCAGGTATGGCGATGTGGATTTATTAATTATAAGGTAATTAATAAATAATTATGTAAGGTTTAGGTGATGAGGTTAGGTTGTGAAATGAGATGCGGGGCACAGGGGGTCGTAAGACACAAATTTGGTGTCTATAGAGGCATAGCCTCTACCCATTTGGTAAAATATTCGATGGCCATGATTATAAAATTATGGGTCATCGTGACGAGGGAGAGAATTTCCCTATTAAATCTAGGCCCCATGTAGAAAAGGGCCATGGAGTAGCGATTGGTTGCAGAGCTTGTGCCGGCATGTGGATCTCATGGGAGAATTCTTGGCACTTATGACACCTGCGTACGAACTCTACTACGTCATGTTCTAGAGTAGGCCAGAAATAGCCCATTCGATGTATTTTACAAGTGGTGGCATGGCCACCGAAGTGGCCTCCACACATTCCACTGTGAGATTCATGGAGAATCTTCTTGGATTCTTCTGCGTTGACACATCTTAGAAGCATTCCATCGAATGCTTTTCGATAGAGAACTTGCTCTATAATGACGTATTTTGCTATGATAATGCGTAGCCGCCTTCTGTGTTGCGGTGTAGCCCCTTCTGGATATGTATGGTCCATGATATAATTAATGATATTAGTGTACCAGGGACACTCAGAGATAGAAGGTCAGGTTTCGATGTAGTATATGCACTCATCTGGAAAATCTAGATCTACTAGATCACCTCCATCTAATGGGTTATCAGCTAACCAATCCGCGATGATTTGTCCCTTAACTGATTTCTAATTTACAAATGTTAATTTGAATTCTCCCATTAGGGTTATAAAACATCCAGCTTTCTTAGATAAGGACCCTTGCGTGAGAAAAGTTCGTAAATGGTCCATTTTACCATGACCCTTGTTTCTTGATTTAGCATATAATGTCTTAGGTGTTTGGTTGCAAAGACTATGGCGAGGCATTCTCGTTCTGCTTGTGTATAACACGTTTCATAGTCGAGCAGTGTTCGGCTAATGAAATAAATCACATGTTCTCTCTTGTCATCATCTTCTTGAGCCAACATGCAGGCTAGCGAGACATTGGTAGCTCATGAGTATAAAATTAACAGGCGATCTAGCTTAGGTGGCATTAGCGTAGGTGGTGATAACAAGAAACGCTTAACTGCATTGAAAGCTTCATTGCAATCTTCGGTCCAATCAATGCTATAATGCTTCTTGAGTAAATTGTTGGTTGGATGAATGGTGAAACTTAAGTCCTGGGATCAATCTACGATTGCACCAAGTTTTCCAAGAAATGACCCGATTCCAGATTCATCCAAAGGTGGGACCATTTCAAGGACAACCCGAATTTTGGTTAGGTCAACATCTATTCCTCGTGACGATATGATGTAAGCTAGAGCTCCCCTCCTGTTACAAAAGACACATTTTTCGGATTTAACGTGACTTTGTACTCAATCAGACGTGAAAGAATGACGCGGAGTACTTTCGGATGGTCACAACACTTTTTGGCTTTAGCCAACAAGTCATCTACGTAGGATTCCATGATTTTATGAATTAGATCGTGGAATATATATGTCATAGCTCGCTGGTATGTAGCACCAACGTTCTTAAGACCAAATGGCATAACAACATAGCAATAAGTTCCCATGGAGTTATAAATGTGGTTTTAGCTTGATCTTGTTCAGATATTTTAATTTGATTGTATCCCGAGAATCCATCCATGAGAGACAAAAGTTCAAACCCAGTTGTTGCATCAACAATGACATCAATGGATGGCAACGGGAAGTCGTCTTTAGGACATGCTTTGTTGATGTCTTGAAAATATATGCAGATGCGTATCTTCCCATTCTTCTTGAGAACGGGAACGATATTAGATACCCATTGGGAGTAATCAACTGGCTTGATGAATCCTACTTGGAGGAGTTTTATTACCTCCTCTTTTACCATGAGAGCTACCTTGGGTTTCATGGGTCTCGATTTTTGTTTAACTGGATTTGCATCAGATTTAGTGACGAGGTTGTGCACCGCAATGTGGGGTGCAACTCCTGTCATTTCCTTATAATTAAATGTGAAAGCCTTCTGATGTTCTCTGAGAATTCGAGTGTGTATTTCTATTTCCTCTGGGGTTAACGAGGATCCTAGTTTCAATATCCTTGGTTCATCTTCCGTTCCGATGTTAATATCAATCGTTTCTTCAATTAAAGAGGCGTTACCTTCTTCAAACTCAGGTGGTGCTAGAGGTAAATCCAAATCATCCCCATTTTCTACTGTGTATATGCTAGGTTCTATTTCCGAGGGAAGATCCATCATGGGATTTCCGAAGTAGGAAGACGAATGTGGGATTAAGGAAAAATATATCATATGATAGGAGAGATGTAGTGCCGCATAGGCGTTTAAGTAATTCAGAGTGGCCATATCACTATCAATGTGGTCTAGGATAGTAGATTCATTTCCGTTTAAAAGATAATTTGTCGTTGTTTTTATCAATGGTTCATCACGAAGGGATATCATGAAACGGGTATCCTCTAACTTATTGCTTGGAGTAAAGCGTGATGCCGAGGTTGCTATAGAATCGGTGAGAAGATTGTGTTCTTGTGGGATTGCTTCAATTGATATGAAGTCAAACTCCTTGCTTAAATCTAACACAGCTATTTTGTAAAGCTGTAAGTGCTCGACTTTGGTTTCATATACCTCAGAGACTTGGTTTGCTACCAATTGTGAGTCTCCTAACACCCTGATATTATTAACACCGATCCTTTTGGCTAAAATGAGGCCAAGGAGGAGGGCTTCGTACTCAGTACCATTGTTTGTACATTCAAAATTTAGTTTGAAGGCGAAAGGTAAGACTTTTCCTTCAGGGGAAGTAAAGATTACACTGCCCCACTCCGTAATAAGCATCTAGCTCCATCAAAATGGAGTGTCCAATATTTAGCTGGGAATATGGACACTGGGATATCTATTGTGTTTGCACATTCTACTTCCACCATACAGAGATCCTCTACTGGAAGAGAGCCAATGCCTAGGGAATATCCCATGCCTGCAGAGTCAAATGGTAAGAACATTGGTAGATCTTGTTCTAGCAATTCAACGATTTTTGTAGTAGTTCCTAATGATATTGTTTCTACAGTGTTAGCCTCATCTTTGGGGGTTGGGGTTGCCTTGGCTAGGCTCATAGTTTCAAGATCTGTTGTAGGTACCAACTTTTCTTTTGGTTTTGTGTCGGTAGGTTTATTAAGTTGGTTTGTTGGGAGTTCAAACTCCGAGTGCACGCCTGGTCTTTTCTTTAAGTCAGCTAGGTGTACATCGAATGGTTTTGGATCACCTTTGGCCACAAATATCTTTCCTAAGTGTAAAAACCTTACTTCTTGAAATAGTGTAGAAGGGATTGCCTTCATGCGGTGTATCCATGGTCGGCCGAGGATCATATTATAGTTATTTTCCGATCTATAATATAAAACTTAGTCAAGATGGTTTTGGGTCCTAAGGTGACTGGTAATATTATAGTTCCAACCGAGGTGGCTTTAAGGATATCATAGCCCCTTAGTGTGTTTCGAGTTGTGGAACAATTGGTTTCTCCATACCCTATCTTTTGAAGGAAAGAGAAGGGGACTATGTTAATTTCTGCCCCATCGTCTATCATTGCATGCTTTACATAGTTATTATAAACCCATACTTGCAAATGTAAGGTTGGATCACCTCGGCATGCGATCTCAAAGATTCTTGTAATTTTGTTTATCTCGAATATGAATTTGACATCCCTATCCACCTGCCCCGGAGGATGAACATCAAAGTCTATATGATTTACCTGTGTTTCAAGAGGTGGAGTGATGTTAATTAAATGACCTAAACCTAATGCTTCTAAAAGAGCAGCCCTGTGAGTAGGAGAGTTCTTTAGTAAGTCTAAAAATGAAATGTGTGAGAAGGTTTTTGTTAGGTCATTAATCAAATCATAGGCACCCACAGGTTTTACTACGATTTGTTGGATGTCATCTGCCTCTGGCAGGTGGCTTGGACTTGGCTGAGAGAAATACTCTCATGTCCTTGTTATAGCTTTGATGGGTAGCTCAGCGTCTAACTCCACTAAACCGACTACCTTAGGTCGTGGCTGACTTCCTAGTTGTGGCGCAACTAATGGATTTAGTGAGGTCGAGGCTTCATGATCATTGTTTCCTATTATTACACCCTTGTTCGTCCCAGTTAGATTTATCCTGTTGTTATCGTGATTTGGGAGTGGATCATTAAAGATCTTCAGGGGTGCGTTTTGAGGGGAAACTGCCCCTGAAAAGGTATTTGACGTTGGTGACGTAGGATCTACCAAGAACATATCCATGAAAAGTTGTCTTTGTTCATCTGGCAAGCGTTGCATGAATTTATTGTAGTCACGGCATGTTCTAGTGTCATGGCCCCGAATTTTGTGGAAACCACAATACGAATTAGGATTGTAATTCCTAGTTTGTTGGTTTGATGTGTATTGTGGCCCAAAATTTTGATCAAACCGTTGTCTATTAAAATTTTACATTTGTTGTTTTTGGTTTGAATTCTAGTTTTGGTACCTAGTTGAATTTTGGCTTGGACCCTGTATGGGATTTTTCCATTGTTGTTGTTGTGTTGTTGTTGTTGTTGTGGATGGTTAAAATCCACTGTATTGATTGTCGGGGTAAAGTTGTTATTTCGTTGGTTGTTTATTTGTGATGGAGTATTGACAACATTTACCTTTTTAGGCTGGTCGGTTACTCCATCTGTTGTTACACCCCGATTTTTGTTAAGGATTTTAGGTCCTTGATTGACGTTCGTGGTAGTAGGATAAGTTGTAGTGTTCTGGTTGGGGGTGATTAACCTCCCGTTTGCTCCATATGTTTTGCGACCACTATCAATTGCTGCTTGATCTATTCAAAGAGCACTCTCAAGTACTTCATCATAAGTTCTTAATGGGAACTTCTGGACTTCTTCCTTCACTTCTCTACTAAGAGAATGAAGGAATAAATCACATAGTTCCATTTGATCCATGTTTGGAGCACTTTCTAAAGAATAAAGAACTGTACGCCACCTTTGGATGAAATGGGTGACAGATTCGTTGTGTTCTTGTTTGATGTGTAAGAACTCTCTGATTCATGTTCTTAATAATTTGTTCATGTCGAAGGCCTTGATGAACTCTGACATGAGTTGTTTGAATGTTGTATGGAAGCCTTAAGTATTCTATAATACCAATCGAGAGTGATGCCTTCCAAGGTTTTTGGGAATATTTTAGCAACAACCCCATCCCATGGGAGTAGTTCTCGAATGGCCGTAGCATAAGCTTTGATATGTGCATTTGGATCTCCCTCACCTTTGTATTTGGGCAAATCAGGGAGAGGTCTTGGAAGCATGATGCTTCGTATGGTGAAATCCAAGGGCTCTTTCAAATATTCTGAGTAAGTCCCTATCGCATATTTTTGACCATTGATGGTGCCTGTTGAGGGAGCGGTGGTGGAATGGGTTGTTGATATGGCGTTGCATATACGTTGGTAGGGGCATAAGGAAAACCTGTGTTTGACCAAACATGCCGGGAGAGGAGAACATATCCCCTTGTGGTGATTTTGAGTATATGTTTAAGTATGACGGGGTACTGTCCAGGAATGGATTGTTTTGTACTAGACCGGGAGGAACAGTGTTAGAGATGGTGGGTCTAGTTGGCATTTGTTGTGAATACTGAGGAGTCATGCCTAACGTGCCTACTCCTGTGAGGAGATCTACTTGGCTAGGATGGTGTGGAGGATTGGAACTTCCTACTTGCATGAATTGCAAATTTTGACTTGCTTGGGCAAGTTCTAACCCTCTAACCTTTTCTATTAGAGTTGAAATGACTTCATTTGGTGAAGTCACGGTGTTTTGCCGTAGTGGTGTTTGTTGTATACCATGGTGTTGTATAGGCATGTGATATCCTGCTATGAACTGATCGCTATCTTGCCAAGTTTCTCCGAGGGTATTTCCTATATGCAGTGGCATAGAGGTATTTTCTTGAAAAGAGACCTCGGGTTGTGTTTGTAAACCTCCTACAGGTGGATACATACTTCGAGAACGTTGGTCATTCCTGGCATAACGTACCAAATATTCATCATCTAAACCTTGGTATGAGTCTGATTGTCTACTAATTTGTGGTCTAAGTAGCATCTGAGGAGATGAACCAGATTCTCGGTGAACGTCATGTTATTCGAGCCTGAAGGCTCTATTTGTTGTGTTTGAGTGAGTTGTTCCAACTCCTCTATTTGGAAGGATGAGCTATATCTGATCCTTGGAGTTTTTGTTGACAACTGATTAGTTGAATAGTTGTCACCCCACACCGAAGAGCGAGGGTGATGATTGTCTATTTTGTTGGGCGTAGTATGCCTCAAGACCCAAGAGGGGTCTGCCATATGCATCGAATCCCGACATATTCGGGGGGTATATGAATACCCGCAGAATAATGGGAAGGAGCGAAGGTGATGGTGAAAGCCAATGAGGCGGAAAAGATGAAAAGTATACTAACTTGGAAGAACACATAATAATATGACTCCGAACTAGAAAGTAGGAAGTTTAAGTCGGGTTCACCAATTTTGTACGACGGAAAAGTGACATGCGAGCATGGGAATCTACAAGTGACTCTTCCTCGCACCCAACCTCCCGAGGTCATGCCGAGACATCCGGTGGGTATGGAATATATGTGAGATGCAGACAAACTAGTTAGGCAATCTAATGTCTTCAATACGCACTAGCGGAATTTGTGAGTCTAAGGCAAAGAAGGCCCTCCTAACTTGAACTGGTGTGATAGATCGATTAACAAGGATGACTGCTCAAGGCTCCAATCAATATCAAGCTCTGGCATGATTCGATCTATAGGTTGTGGAATACGTGGAAAGTGACCCGGGATAGTTTCGTGTATTTCTCCGGACAGGGTCATATGGTGGATGGTAAATATAGTCGACTCTATGGACGATTCTCTGGCCTAGTCCAGAACTCTCTAGCTTTGTTAGCTGTTGTGTCTAACAAGGATAATTGTTCGATGATGATAGGTGGAAGTGGAGTAGACCGGAATACTAGTGTGCATAGGCCAGTGTCTATGTCTAATTCTCCTATGGATTCGTTGGGCTGCGGGATTTGTGGGTCACAACCGTAGACTCTTAGTTGTTGTGGACCTGTTATGGTCATGCGTGAAATCAAGTCCTAATCCCTAGTATCCAGTAATCGTATGCTTTCTCAGCTTCTATATTTAGGATCAATAACTGTGTGATTTTCTCATAATACCTTACAGGCGTTCGTGCAACCTGGATTCTTAGGCTGGTATCTATATCTGTAAGAGTGTCTCCTGCACCTAGCTGTGGGACCAAAGGATCACAACCAAATGTTTGTTCTCTTTCAAGCCCTTCTACAGTCATATGAATATTGCCTAGGGTAATCTATAGTTTGGTTGATTTGACCAAAATGTGTGTGCTTGGTCATCTTCTACGTTTAACCCGCTCAACTGGGAATTGATTTGTTGCAAGCTTACCGTTGTTCGGAAGACTTGGATCCTAAGATTTTGGTCTATATCAGTTATCACTGTGATGAGATTGGGCTGAGGCACGATTGGCTCGAATACGTATTCCCTGGGCTCTCTAGGTCCCGTGATTGTCATACAAAAGCAACAATGTAAAACGAACTACAGTAAAATGAAATTTAACTATGTGAAGTGTATCTATAGCATATATGATTTCTCTATTTTTTTTTGTGTTTTCTGATGAACTTTATGAATTTAAGAAAGCAGCTATTTAAAATATCTAGAATTGACAACTAAAATAACAATTTAAAACAAACAAAATAACCGAGTGTAGCTATTTGTCTGTGTAATTTGTAGATCTATTCTAAACAATGAAATAGCTTATCTAATCTATTTGCAAGACTCTCGATCCTACCTCAGAAGTGAGGAGTGAATCATAGTTTCTCAGAAACTATCAATCCCCACAGCTTCCCTGGCAATATCGAGAGTAGAATTAACTAAAATAAAGCAATTAACTACTCTATTTGATATGATTCTAACTAGAACTTTGAAAGCTAGAACCTGGATTCTGCAGAACAGTGGCGAATCCGATGGTGTGTGTGATCTTGTCCTCAAGTGTGATCTCCTCATTCCTTTGTGTTCACGTGATCCAGTAAAAGCATGTAATGCTAGCATCATGTAAGTAGATATTGGGATAAAGGCAGCTCGAATCGATCAATACAATGCAAGTAGGAGAGGGATAGCGCAAGAGTACAGAGCTTGGCTTATGCAATTCCTAGCGGGATCTATTGCGAGTCATGCAACATAAAGCGTCCAGAACCTGAAACTATCCTATTTGAGGAGCAAAACCTGCAACTTTAATGGCTTCCTATTGGTAAACAGACTATTTTATTCCAATGGATTGGATAAAATAAAAAGCAATACTTTGCACAAGATGGATATGTGGCTTACTAACAGTAAAACAATGCTAACTAAGCATGCAATGAAAGAAACTAAGCATTCTAAGAAAAATGAAAACTAAATCTATTGCAAAGAGAAATCAGAGGCAAATTTTGAGGGGCCATTTGCTTGAGCACAAGCCAACTATTTATAGCATTTGCATTTACCCAAGGTAAAAGCCAAATAGAACTATCATGGCAAAACACTATTCCAGGAACCGTAATCATAAATGCAAGCTTATGGTGGTGAAAGAAAGTTGGTAAAATGTTGAATTTACATGAGTCGTGTTAAAAGTTATTTCGGAAAATGCGTAAAGGACCGCCACCCTAAGCAAGGTGGCGGTTACAAGACCGCCCCCTATTCAGTGGCGGCGGGACACCGACCACCGTGCAAGGTGGCGGTTTCGTCACTAAAGAGAAAAGGCCAAGAAAAGAGAGGAAAAGAGAAAACAAAGCACGTGGGGCTAAGCGGGGCTTATGCGGGATGTTAACGCATACTTGAGAGCTCTTCCGGATCCCGAACACCTTGTGAGGAGACCTGTATCATCATTAGGGCACGTGTCACGTTGTTCTAGTAGTACAGTACCTTACAATTTTGGGTACGATACGGTCACTAGTGAATAATTTTACTATGCAAGATCCATATATAAAATAACATACCCGGTGGTATTAATGTAATAGTAAGTGTGTGATTTTGTGACTACAACCACAACATTATAGAGGGTCGATTAATATAGGCGTTGCACATTTTTCTTCTACACACAACTATCACATGGAGATTCATGCATATATCCAACTATTTTACACCTACATAGCCTAGAATGCACTTTTTGAGGGTAGGTAATCCACTTCCACATCAATCACAAGTACCTTGGGTTTTAAGTTATCCATGCATACTAGTTATAATGTAAGCTTATCAATATGTATGTCAAGTGTGGTAGTTTGGTGGATTCTCATAAATTTATTAACGACATGGAAGAGCGAGACAAGGTCTCATGGACTATAATCATTGTTAGGTTTCACATTTTGGGTTTTTTTTTAATGTTAGAAAATACAAGAAAATGACGGTTGCGAGTGGAAATCATAGATCTTAAATTTTTACCAGCCTTCCTAGTTTGTGTCAAGAGGAAAGGTTTGAGATGGGTATGTACCCATCCAATCATAATGGAAATTTGGATTTCAATTATAGTAGTTGGCCATACCTGGTAGAAATGTATGTAAAGTGGATATATGTATAAAGAAGGTAATAGTTTGTGGTTATTGGTAACTTGGAATTCTTTTCCCTAACTTGTGATAAAATAGAACTTGGGCATCCAATAGGGCTATGTCGAAAGATTTCAAACATTTACCAAACCAGAATGGATTCATTGAAATGATGTGAGACTTGTTAGACCTTCATAGGTTATGTTGATGCCAAAATCCTGGTTGAAATGTGTAGAAGAGTGATTATGTGTAACATTCAATGAGATTGATATTGTGATTGAGATTGACATAGGATGGCATTGACATTAGCTATTATGTTGTAAAATTTGGATACAGACAAGGCACACCAATGGTTTGAAAAATGCCAAAGGTTTTGGTTACTCTTTCATCGTTGAGAAGCATCGAAAGGGTACTTAAACTATTTGATCAAATGCATCAAAGAGATGTGATCTCATGGATTGTGTTGATTTCAAGACATGCATAGAGTGGAATTTTGAAAATAAATTAGAACCCCATAAATCAAGCATAATCGACACATGTATCACCAAACTTCATAATCACGACGCTAAGCGTTTCCAAGCATGGTCACTCTTACCTTTATGTTTCATAATTTTCATATTTATAGTTCTTCATTGCAAAAATAGATATATAAATGATTATATTATATCACTTTTGGTTACTAAAGACTAATTTGTAATGCAAAAAAAAATGTTAATGTATGTCTTACTTAACCCGATTGATACTTTGACCATCAACTACTTTGAAACCACAACCTTATACATTGTTAAACTCTGGGTATCAGAATTTGGTGTTCATTCCCACTTATACTAGTGAGAGTTAGATGAATTTTCAACTATAACAACCATTTTGTTTACTTTACAAATTTTGAAAACAGTATTTTTAGAGGCTCACAAAACATCCTTCCAAATCCTAGGAATGAGATTTTTGAGTTTTGTTTGTGTCCATTATCATCATAAAATACCACAAAAACTTTGGTAATGTCCTAAATTTATCATTTGATCATTTTTGTAGCACATTATAAGACCCATTGACTTCGGTTATAGCATCGTGTAGCCGCTAAAAGTGAATAGGTGTCATTTTGGCTTGATGTTTGGCCCCTGAGCGAAGAAATTATTATCCACCTTCGTAAACCTATAGTGTTACATGACAATTTCCTATAACTATAAGTTTAAAAAAATCACATCGCTAGATAGTTTTTCATAGGAGTTTTGTAGGCCTCTCGGTCTTTGATTGACCAGGTCAAAACCAGTCCAATTACGACTGGTGGCCCCGAAAAACTAGTCACCATTTGTAAATGGTTCATGATTTCTAAGTTCTATCAACTCTTGTGAATTATCGGTATATAGGAGAGCATGTTAAAATTTCCCGTAGTGTGTTTACGATTAAAATTCAATCTTTGAATGTGGTTTCTTAGCCTTCGAGCTAAAATTGGATGTTTTCACAACTAGTAGGAAAATGTAAAAGAAGGTTGTAGGAACCTCATCAAGTCAAAGCAAACCGTCAATAAAACTTATTAACACTTATAAATAACTATATGAAACTCTATTTTGTGGCTTTTTTGAGAAATTTGATTTTTGGAAAAATAGTGTTTTCTCTCTCTTCTCTCTTCCCTCTCTTTCTCTCCCCCTTAGTTAAGAAATGAAGTACAATGAAATGATTATATATCCTTAACCCTCTCTAGATGTGTTTGAAGTATTAAGGTTGTGTGAATGGATAACTATAAATGTAAATTATTCTAGATGTCATGTAAGCAGTTGTGTTGACCATGTGGTGGTTGCAGGTATCGAGACACACAGAAAGCAAAGTGTACTAGTGATTTCATAGTAACTTGTTATTTGAAAAATTTAATTATATAGGTTATATAAACAAAAAAAAATTATTATTGGCAAGTAGTTTTTGGAAGGACTATACCCTAGTACAAAAAGGCTCAAAAGTCAGATATTACCATGAAACAATCCAAAAAGTGATAAAAATACTAAAATCGAAATGACCATAATGCTATGCATACTTAGCCACATTGTCGCAAACCTATCCGATAAGAATGGTAATGGTTAAATTTTTCCTTAAGTATGTGGTCTTCCTCCTAAGTTTTTTTCATGCGTATAACAAGGTGAAAAAATATCTAACATTATCACCTCAAGTGAATCTGATTTTATATCTAATGTAAACCCTCTTCATCTCGCATATGAATGAAATGAAGGGTACTATGTGACAAACTTTGAAGCTACTCTTGATAGGTATTTTGAGGATTTGTTTCATGGATGAAATCCATTCCTTATTACAGATTATAAGTATGGTTTACTATAGCACGATGTTAATATCTAATTGTGGAAAATAAAAAATTCTAATTTATGCTTAGTGTTTGAGAATGTAATCATAAGATGGCATTCAAGGAGAAAATTGAAAGTGATATCTTCTTGTAACATGTTCAAACCACCTTATGTTGTGAGAAAATTAATTCATGACATGTGAACTCAATGTGAACCAAATCAATTATTAAAATATAATGAAAGAGAGAATCAAGAACCTTATCCCTTTTAAACAATAGACTTTCCCCTCTTGGTCTTACACTAATTCTTATCGTGTAATGAAGGCATGAAGAAAAACTATGTAACATGCCCTTTAGAAACAAATCCTTGAGACAAAACCTAGTAGTATCATGAGTGTATAAATGCCCCTATTAACAAGTGAGTTAAATAAGTAATTGCAACAAAATACATCATCCAAATTAAATGAAAAACACCTTAAGTGTAAAATTATATAAAGAAAATGTAGTAAAAGGAAAAAAAGTATTTTCACATATTAATTTTTCTCCAAATCATTAAAATAAATATTTGAAAATGATTTTAATAAGTATGAACCATGGAAGTGTTTTATCATGGGAAGTGCCTAACCATGAGTTATATTATATCTAAATTGATGTTTATCCTTGTCATTTAGAAAATGTGATCATTGTGTCCTTTATTTTCTGGGAAATGTAGTCATGTTGTTCATCATGTGTTTTTTTGGTTGTGTTATCTCCTTGTTAGGGTAAGGTTTCCTCATTTTTTTCAGAGGGATAAGGTGTAGCTATTGAAAGAGGAATAAGTGAAATGTGTGTGTTGTTTTTGAGGAAACAAGGGATTCATGGCTAGTCTTAGTGGAGGGATAAGAGCATGTTATAATGGAGGGATAAGGGGATTGTCGAAGTTGATGTGGTGTGTATACTTTGGAGGAACCAAAGGCTAGCCAGGATCCCTTCTTGGAGGGATAAAGGGTAGTTGCAATGATGACCTCTCCCCTATGTAAACCTCTTAGGTAGGCTTGGTCATGTGTGTCATCTTTCCTTATGAAAAATCACTTCTCATCTTATGGTATGTGTGGGTCCATGTTGGTATAAATGTCTTGTGTGATGTTGAGTTATCTTAAGTGATCCTATGTGGTGTCATGTAACAAGTAATGAAAGTCAAAAAAATATTCTAGTATTTTTATTGTTGTATTGTGTGCCTGATTTTGTGGGTGTTACATCCATGTTTTAACTCCTACCTTCCGATCAAATAACACCATCATGTTTCTAGGATCAAGAATTCATCGTAGGTCTAATCAGTTCCATGTCTCACAATAATGTTTTTGAACACTTATTCAATGCTTTGGAATGTTTCTTCATCTCAAGGAAGGAGGAAATTACAATCTTAGTATTCTAATTCAACGGTGAGGAACTTTATTCATGGTCCATCGAAACATGTTCTTCATTAAAAAAGGCTTCCCCATCTCCGAATCATCACTTCCTCTCATCCTCTCCTCCCTCTCTCCCTCTAATATTTTAATTATTAATTAAGAATGTACTTTTCACTATTTTATCTTATTCACTTAAGTGACCCTTAATTTTCATTGTAAGATCTCTTTTTCATTAATAAGAAAAAGGCTCTATTTTATACCTTGGGAATATGAAAGGTCACAAGTGATGGGAAATGTGAAAAGTCATGTGGGGGAGATAAAAGGACATTTCTATGAGGTATAAGTTGGAATTTTTTTATTTTTGTCAGTTGTTGGGTTTTGTATCACTACTATTGCAAGTAATAAAGCTACATTTCTTCTTTCTTCTTGTATTTGTTCTTGTTTGATGAGTTTTCCACTATTGTTCCAAGTTAGTTAAATAGCATGCTAGAAAATAAGAAACTTCAAATATGGGAGAGTTTAAGGATACCTCCAATTTATGATAATGGTGATGACAAGGATGAGTGCAAAAATCCTTTCTGCGCATGGGGATCTCAATGACCTACACACAAAAAAAGAGAGTTATAAAATAAAATATTGGTAGATTTGGATGGTGGGATACCCGACCAAATCCAACTCGATAAGTGATTAACTTTATAGAAAGGATGTCAGTTCACTTGTTTAGAGAATTAACTGAAAATAGCAAATAGATAACATGTGGAAGATAACTAGAATGGAAATGGAAGAGATATGCTAAAACAGAGATCGATAATAGATTAATTGAAATAATAAATACAAACAAGATAGGATTTGGTGGTGACTAGAGATATCGATGATGATCTGTAATAGAAAATTGAGATCCTGGGATGTTAGAAAAGAAGAACATGAAGATTATAGGATCCGGGTGTTGTAGAAATAGAGAAACCAATGGAAGAGGGGTAAAATGTAGAAAAGTAATCATGGAAAATCAAGTCAACAAAGTGATTGGGGATAACTTAGGGTTTGGTAAGGGTTGATGAGTGGTAAACAAAGTATGTGAAGGAAACAAGGATAGCTGATATAATTGAAAAGCTACAAGATGACGCATGTACATGCATATGGTTAATGAAGAAGTGATGAAATAAGATAGGTCCTCCAACAATATTCAAGCTTCAGATCTTCCAAGGGGGTAAATGAGGGCTCTAAGATGGCTTCAAGAGGTTGGTGGAAGCTCACAAGAAGACAAGAAACCTACAAAATTTTACTAGAGGTTGTATCTCAAGATTTTCATCCTCTTTGAGGAGGGTTAATGGTTTATTTAAAGGGTTTCCAACTATTGATAGGGTTTTCATCGAATATGGAGAGTTGTTGATTTGACTTAGGTGTACAATGCACCACTTGAGGGATGAGGCCCTATTAAGTGGTGATTAGGATTAGAAGTTGATTTGGTGGGTTGGAGTTGCATAGGGATGAGAAATAGTGGTTGGGTGATTGGAGATATTAAATGAGGGTAGGTGGTGAGGTTAGAAAGGATAAATGGGATGTGATTAAGGTAATAAGCATGTTTAGGGATGATAAGAGTAATTAGGGTGCATAAGGAGAGATGAAATAATGATGGGATGGGATAGAATTAAGATAGGAAAAATAGAAATTAGGGGAAATAAATCTGATTTAGGAGGAAAATGGGATTTTGAATAAATACATGGGTTCAAGTGTGCACAATGGCAATGAAGGGGTGAATGAACCAAATTTTTATCAAGTGGTTTGTGTTAAGCAACTGTGAGACAAAAATCGAAGTGATAGAAGATGGTTGAGGTTCTCCCCCTCAAACTAGGGATCGATGACACAAAGGAAATCGATTACTAGGTTGACAGAGATAGATGGAGGAAGGGAGGAAAGGGTGGAAAGATGAGAAAATATTCCCCAAGTGGAGAGTGATATGACCATTGCAAGAAGGATGGGATAAAATAAAATAAATATGGTAGTAATCTTGGAAACACATCAGTAGGGAACATAACACGGCCTCAACGGAGGCGACATTAATGTCCTATGGACCCATGAGTCAAAAAATATCACTACATTATGGAGGGAATCAATGGGATTCTTCTCAAATGAATGTGTAAGTCATGAGACCAATGGGTAAAAGGAAGACATCAAAAGTATGCACAAAAATGTGAGTATGGTCAAGACAATGGTCTAACATAAAACCAGACAACAAAGTGGGGAAAAAGAGTATGTGATGTCCTTCAAATATGAGGAGGTAAACAATTATGTGTCCTGGTGGGATGAAAAATGGAAAAAATGGCCACAAAGGTGGACTTAAGGTGAGATATGGTGCCTTGAGAGGGAACAGAGATGGCCACAAAGTGGGCTTCTGGATATGAGGAAGGATGTGCTACAAGATAGGTAAATAGGAAAAATTACAAAATAAGCCATGTAAGGCAAAGATGACTGGTGTGTTATGGGTGACACACAAGTCCGAAGTGGATCATGGTTAGGTTATGTTGATTATATTATGAATGTGTAGATGGAGATAATGTGATGGAGATAGGTGTAGATTTAGGATATATTTTATTAAGATTTAACTATTATATGCACTTTTTGAACATATATGTGATAGATTAGAACATAGATCAAAATGGAAATTCGTGTTCAATTTGGATGAGTCTGATATGATGGGTTAACAAAAATGGTTAGATCTAAAAGTATGAATAAAATGCGACCATGTTAGGGTGATTCAAATATAGAAAGTTCAATTTCATCATCATAAGGAGTGCATGTAGTGTAGATTATTTGGGGGGCAGGGTTGGAGGTAAAACTTGATCAGGAACATGAACAAAGCAATGCACTTACAAACATATGGTTAGTGTTAATACACCTAACGATAGTTATTAATACATAAGATTTTGAGGGTAATATGGAAGGTGTGCTTATATACCTGTTATAGAAATGAAAAGGGTTTTTTTGTATCTTTTATGGGGGAAATATTTTTCCTTAGGTGGTTGTCCTAGGTGTATAATGATGCTCTTATTATTATTGTGCAAACCGATTGATACTGATAAAAATTTGATCGATGTGGGGATATTTTCTAGGATTCATGTTTGATGCAGATCCTACATTCACTCATCAAATCAGAAATAATTTATTATTTATAAGTCATTAATTCACTGATACAATCATCAAATTCAATGAACTCGATCCTTGCTCAAAAAGGAAAATATTGCTCAAATACACTAAATTTCTTAAAACCTTGTAGCGAATCCCAAAATAATTTTATACATACTTAATTTAACTATAAAAACATGTTTTAGTCACTCTTAAAGTTTCATTCATCCATTTTCAACAAATTGCTTTATAAACCTCCAACTAGCCTTGTAGACCTAAAAAAGCATTGTTTCTAAAAATTCACCAAATTCTCACCTTTAATCCTAATTGCTACACTTTTTGGACACCCTTTATTCTCATTTAGATTCCTACCAAATTTCAGTTCCTAAATCAATTTCAATCAAAAGTTATAGCAAAAATACCATTTTCCTAGGCCTTCCAATTAGCCCTAGTAGAGCACAAATCCTCGAAACTAGAAACTATTCACAAATATAGATGGGAGTATGTTTACATTTTTGGATACCCATTTTTAGTTCTTTTTTTCACCAATTTTATTCTCTAAATTCCTTCTACATTCTTTTCAACTCAAAAATCCTCCTTTAAGCTTGTTAAGTAATCCTGGACTAGGGTTTCAAGTAGAAAATTAGGGTTTTAAGGTTTTCCACTATTTTCCAACTCTTGGATCACTGTTCTACTCATATGTTCCTTTTTTATGATTTCTCCAACCTTCATTCACTCACCTATCTTTATTCTATTCAATTTTGCTTATTTTGGCTACTTAACAAGCTTTCTTATTTTTGTTACATTCATAGTCTTATATACCATGTTTTTGCCTCTTTTCACACTAACCTTGGGGTTATTAATTTGGTTTCAACACATACTCCTTGTCACACAAATTCTTATCCTCCTTATCATTCTTACTTCATCATCATATATCTTTGCCCACTTTGAATCACAAGACTAGATTTTTGCTCTACTTATTGTTTCAATACAACTATATTCTTTTTAACCATGTTTCATGCCCTTCCAAATATTCTTTAGGGACTTTACACTATTATATTTTCAATAAGACACTACATATCCTTCCATATAGTTTCTCATGCACTCCCCTACCCCATATAAGATACTTTCTCCTTGTTTTGTTACTTTGTATAACTCCTCCTTTTTGATTATAACAAGACAATCGTAACCATGCAACTTGACAAAGACCTGTGATGGTTATTTACCTCTACCTTGACTTCATAATTCCTCTACACCTTCTTTATGTACCATTATTCTCACACTTGACTCTTCCATTACCTAACTCTCTCCCTTTAACTAAACACTTTCCATCACTTACTCGTATTTCACTATCCTCTCTAGGATTGTACCTCTATTTTCAAAATTTAATCCTTCCTAATTGAATGATAACCTTACTTTTGATGGTCCTAATGGTCACTTCAATCTCCTTAAGGTGTGTGGGCCTCTATTTTTTCAAACCTCACACATTATTGGGTGCTCTTTAATAGTTATTGGCATTTGAATGTTGGATTATTTGCATAAATCTATATATGATTGCCCTACTTGAGCTTTTGAATATTACAAGGTATATTTATTCAACATATCTCCATTCAAAAATTATAATTCCATTCTCAACCTCTAATAATTCTTATACACCTTCCTTGAATCTTGTCTCCTTCTTGAATAATGGATATCACCTCAATCCCTTCCTAGATTGATCCGAGCACGTATCATAAAAACAAACTTTCACAATTTATAAATACCTCTTATGGTTGATTAAGGTTTTGAATCACATTATATTTCCTTTATTCCTCCAACAACTTCAGAGTTATCAACAAATAGGGTTAATGCATGTTAATGAATAAATTTGCTATCAAGCCCTCTAAATCGGGCACAACATAATTAAGCTGGTTATTCACCTGTTTGTTTTCAAACTTGATTCCTTTTAGCTCTTGAACTTCATTTTTCCCTATAATTATTTTCATTTATCAAATTTGTAATATTCTTTGTCTTGAATATTCCATATTCCATTTAAATCATCAGTTTAAGAACTCTTTCCATAATTTAATAGTTAAACTTAGATTTAAAGCCACTAAGATAGGGTATTTGTTAGTAGGACTGTATTTTGGGTTGAAGGATTGTCAAGAAAACTCATGCATAAGATCCCAAGGTTTATAAATGCATCCTAATAACCTGTCTCAACCTTATCACAAGTAATCAATGGTTTTCAAGGTACAAAACTTGATAAACAACTCGTTTTTTTCTTATTTCAATCCCTACTCTATTGTTAAACCCGAGAGCACATATTAGTATCTAATATTCATCATCTTCATTTACCATTTTTTTCAATAATCGCATAGTTTCTAAAGGACATCATCTATGTGTATTTACCTTCATTTATTTATAACAAAACTCTATAGCTATGAACTAGGCTTTAATACCACTCCCATTGTTAGAAATGTTACCAAAATCCCTTAAGAAAATTGAGTCACAATGACAACCTTCAATATATTGATTTCTCCATCCTAAGATACACTTGCATAATCAATTATTCATTCATTTCATGAATTACAATAGGTCTCAATGCAAAATAAACTCAAGAATCACATTCAACATCCAAAAATAATCAAGAAAGCAGACAAATCCTGGAGTATTCTTAAAGAAGTTCTAATTTACTCTTCATGCATTCTTGTTACATAGTCCATGAACTATCTTGGGCTCTTCCACACGTACTCCACCCCAAAATCAATCTTCTTATATCATAAATAACTCATCAATTCAATTTTTTCCCTCATATACACTTGAATCTAGGTGGTTATACTAGATTTAATTAATTCAATGAGGTTAAAGGCTTATTTTAACATATGGACTAACTCTAAAAGAGGTTTAACATTCTACTTACCCCTTATAAGGTCTCAAATGACCTCTTACAACATATCATGATCTTAGTTTTCAACATTTCACCTTTTAACCCTAGACTCACAAATACAAATTTCAAATAAACACTTTACGGAGGGAAAATCAAAATAGCTTATCTAACACGCTAGAAGTTCTTTTAAAAGACCATGGAGGAGCTATAATACACCTAACAAGACCACTAAGGCCTATCACACCCCTTACCTACATAAAATTACAAAATTGATTCCTATATAGTGATGCTCCTACATCATACTCCCCTAGTAAGAAAAAAATTAAACCCCTATGGAGGTTTTTTATCCTCTTTCTCTTCTTCTAATCTCTTTCTTAATTTGAATGGTATTCATCCTTGCTTTGCTTTGAATTTTCCTTCCATGCTTGTATTTTGCTTCAAATCCTCTTCATTTTCTTCATTCTCTTGTCCTTCATGACTTGGTTATACCTTTTCTCCATTTTCTTATTTTTTTCCATCTTCTTTGCTCATTCTTAGACTCTTTCCTACACAAACACAACTAAAAGCAACATTAGATATAAAAGGATGAGACAAATTTGTCTCATTTTGATCTTCTTTCTTCCCTTCCTTGTATTCTTCATGACATGTCTAATCATCATATCTTATTCGTGATGTTATCAATTCATTTTCTTCATATTTTTCCTCTTTTTCTTTCTCTTGAACTTGTAGTTCACCTTCATCTTCATTAGATTCCTCTTTGTCAAAAATTTCCAATGTTCTTTCTTGCATTTCCACTCCATTTTATTTCTTTCCAATGCATTCCCTTAGCTGATTTCAACATGTACTTGTCATGAATAGATCCTCAATCCTTTGCATTTCTTCATACAACAAGAGTTCACTCTCTTCTTCACTTGCTTCATCAAATTTAGGACACAATTGGTCTTTTCCTTCTTTGAAATCACATGCTAGTTCACTAAGCTCAACCTTCACTTTCTTTGTCTTCACTTCATCTTTATCTTCTTGTAGTTTTATAATTTCATCTTCTTCTTTTTCATTCACAATTTCTTTACCATACATGTTAGTTCTCAATATCAACTCATTCTCACCTTCAATGGCCTCATTCTTTGCATTTTCATTCAAATCAACATGTTTACCTTGTTTTTCTATTACTTTCTTCTCTTTCCAGGCCCTTGTTAGGTTTCCATGCTCTTCTCTTTTCTCTTTGACTCTCCAAACTTGTTTTATTTTCTCTTTATGTTGATTTGCACCTATGGTTTCAATATTTCCTCTTGTTTCATAGGATGGTTTGTGCTTAAAAACTCTTTCCTCATTCTTCATTCCTTGGTCACCTTCATTGCATGCTTGTCTCAAACTGAAATCTGATATTTTTCTATCATTTCCCTCTTGTTTTCCATTGCATGTCACAACCTCATTATCCTCTTCCTTGCATTTTATCTCTTGTTCACAAATAATTGACTTTTTGAGCCATTTAGGCATGATATATCCATGTTGAAATTCAGATTTTGAATAACCATCTTCAACTTTAATTGTGCATTTTTGTATATCAAAAATTTCACTAACATATGCATGAAGGAATTCATAATTTTCATCTTCCCATACCTGATTATAAGCCATCTTTGTGACCATGTCCTTTTCCTTTTTCCATCCACCTTCTTTTTTTTTCCTTCTTTCTTGTCTTCTCTCACTTGAATGCTTTCCAAAGCATCATATAACTTTGTATTCTCTTCTTCTTCTTCATTAGCATGCTCGAGGACATAATCATTTTCCTCATAATCTTATACAACCTTCTCTTTTCTCTCAACATTTACATTTGATTCAAATGAGTCTCTTTTTGAATATTTTCTTGAAAATTCCATTGTCTTCTTGATCTTATTCACAAAGTCTTTCAAACTTGTATACACACATGAAAACATGACATTAGTTAATAAAAATAGAGACCATATTGTCTCCATGAGTGTCTCTCTCTTGGAAACTTTCCTCCTTATCCACCCTTCTTAACTATGTGACTCATATTGCCTTCATGAGTGCATGCAAAGTGGTTAGATGAACAGGAATGGTTTAGATACTGTATTGATCTAAGGCTTAAAAATAAAACTAATGATGTCCTTGTATTTTTGGAGGACTTCATTTTTACATTTATAAACTCCCTTGATTTGATTGATGATAAGTTGGGAATCACCATAGATGTCAAGTATTTGGATGCCTAGCATGATAGTGGTTTAGAGGCCTAAGATAAGGGCCTCATACTCAGCCATGTTATTGGTACATTCAAAGTTGAGCTTGTAGGCAATAGGGATAGGAGTCCCCCAAGGAGGAATAATGATGACATCAGCACCTCCCCTTATTGACACTTAGAACCATTAAAGAACAGTTTAATTTTAAGGGGATAATACTCATGATTTATTGTGTTGATGGATTCATCAGAAATTTCTCATGGGGAAGTTGATTATCGGAAGTGGGGCTTATGAAGTGATCATCGATAGCCTAGCCCTTGATTGATTTTTGGGAGATGAACTCTAGGTCAAACTCAATCATGAGCATGATCCATCAAGTGATGTGATTGTTGTGATAGGGTTTAGAATGCATGGTTTTAAAGCAAAGTGTAAGCTAGTGACAATGTATATCTTTTGATTGATAAGGTGGTGACGAAGCTTGGAATTAGAAAAGTAGAGAGTTTAACACAATATTTTGTATTTGGTGTAGTGGGTTTCACAATCATAAAGAGTGTAGCTGATATAATAAAGGCTTGTTCCTGCTCTAATCATCATGGTGTGCCAACATGGCACCTAGAGCATGGTTAGTGGAAGAGATGTAGAGATAGAATGGATCCCCCTCACATGGAGGCATGAGCACAGGTGGCGATAGAATATATTTCTTAAGTTCATCAAAATATTTTTGACAATTGCTATCCCACTTGAAGTGGGTATATTTTCGGAGGAGATGATGGAAAGGTTGGAAATAATTAGAAAGTTACAAGATGAAGTGACATACTGATTGGAATTAGCCTTGAGACTGAAGTTACTTTAGATTGATATGAGGATGTATCTTGAGGATGGATTTGATTTTGGTGGTGTCAAATTCAATACCCCTAATGTAAATGATGAAGCCAAGGAGTTTACATTTATAACATGAAACACACACTTTTTGGGATTGAGGAAAAGAAAGTATTGAATAAGGCACGCAAAATTGATTAAAAGGACAATAACATGGTCCTATTGACATTTGGATTTACCCAAGAGATCATCGATGTAATCCTCTATTTTTTCTAGATGAGCTCATGAAAGATATAAATCATGACAAAGTTGATAGGTGGCCCCTATGTTTTTCAAACCAAAGGGGGCATGATGTGGTAATAGAAGGTTTTCTAAGGGGTGATGAAGTATTTATTATGTTGGTATTTTAGTGTGATAAGGATTTTATTGTAACCAAAAAAACCATCTATAAGAGAAAGCATTTTGTGGTCAGTTGACAAGTTGATCAATATTAGGGAGGATAAATTTATCCTTACGATAAACGAGATTTAAATCTCAAATATCCATATAGATACAAAGCTTTCTAGAGGATTTAGTAACAAGCACAATGTTAGAAACCCATTGAGGATAATCGATGGGTTAGATGAAGTTTCCCAAAATAATATGTTATAATTATCTTTTAATGAGGGAAACACGAGGATGCATATGATGTAGTTTATGCTTAACTGGATTGGCGTTAGGGATGGTGATGATATATAGACAAAGATACTTGCATCAAGGCCTGATATGTTGACATATGACCATGCAAAGGCCTAATTATGCTTAGAGAAGAAAGAGGTGAAGGATTTTAGCTCTCGTGGATTAACAGATTGGATATTTTGAGAATGTGAGGCGATTACGAAGTCTCTATGTTGATATTGATGGCGGATTCATTAAGAAGGGTAGATGTGTCTAGAGGTAAGGCCTTATGAAGATGATAATATTATTCCCCCATGTAGGAAAGGATAGATGCATCATCATTTCATTGAAGAATTCGATGGTATAGGAGTCATCCTCTACCATGTTGGGGAATTTAAGAGGAAAGATCCTAGTTCATCCTAATAGGTGACCAGTCATAGAGTGATCATAGAGATTTAAAAAAGTTAGGAGGAAGGGACACGGTTGTATCCATGTACATGGGGTCATTGGATAAGAAATGGCATGATAATGTTGTGTTCGTGGGGATTCAAAAGATGTGTTTTCAAGAGAGTTGGTGGGGGTTCTTTGAATCTCAATCTATACTTCTCGTAAGGTTTGTGGGATTGATCGAAGACAAGATCATGTATATCTTATTCGTATCACCTAGATCAAATCCCTTTCATGTATAGTGGTGGATATAGGTTAGGAAAAATATTTTTGTTAAGGAACTAAAATCCATTAGTGTATGGTTTGTTATGGGGTTGATTATTGACATGGGAAGAAGGGCAATCAATGCCACCATAAACAAGATTGGTTTTCAAGTAAGGTGGGCTAAAGGAAATAATATCCCTAACATTAGATTGGTACATGGGATATTTTTGTGTCTAAAAATTGATTGAGTGTGGGGAAATAATTAAGAGTGAGGATTTGATACTCCCCTAGCAAGAGGCGTTGTATCATGATGTTGAAAGATTCATCATTGGGAAACTTAGATGCAGGTACAAATGAACTAGTGGAAGCTTCAAAAAGATTATTATTGCTTGGTAAAGAGCATGTCATTTGCCATGTAATTCATATGGCATCTTTGTGAAAGGAGGAAGTTGGTGAGGAGTGTGTGGATTCCCCCTTATGTTCATACTTAAGACAACATTGAAGGGTGGATGGGACACAGTGCATAACACTGATTCATGGGCGTCAAGCAAGATGTTGTACTAGAATTTCCATTCTACGATGTATAAAATTTTATGGAGGGGTTTCTCATCAACATGGATAGGAAGGATGAATGTTCCCAGGGCATGGGGCAACGAGTCTCATTAAAGTTTCAAGGATTGTGGGTGATTAGGCGAAAATAGTGTATGAAATCTTGAGTCGATTGAATGCGTAGGATGAAATAATGTTAATGTTAGCACCATTATCAATCATGGATCATCTGATGAAGGTTTCATTGATATGAATGGTGATAAAGAGGGGAAGATCATGATCTTCAGGTAGAATATCAGGGATCTCATAATCATCAAAGGAAATGGTGGTGAAGTTGTAAGAGACCCAACAAGGGTTGCATATGGTTGGGTTTCATCGGTTGTGATTGGGATGCATTGTAAAGCCTCGATAAGATCCTTCGATGCTAAGGGGAGCTTTGGATAAGCTCATAAAGTCACATTTTAACGAGAGAATGATGTAGTTTGTTCATGATTTTTTTTTTTTCTAGCTAGAATAGATACATTATCCTTAGATGAAGAGGGGTATGAGATAGGTTCTTTAGGAAGAGAAACAATGATAACTCTATTCTTTTTGGGTGGATGGTTGAGAGTCATAGGGGCAAGAGAAATTGGAAACATGAATGACATTTATCTAAAGAAGGAGACCCTCTTTAGAAGGGGTGGAACTTGGTGGTGGGATTATGACTAAAGGTGTGGATAAAGATCCAAATTAAAATGCCTTGGAATTTGTGAATTTGGTTTGGGGGTTGCGCTTAGGGGTAGATGAGCTAGTGGATGAAAAGGGGTGGTATTCTTTGATGAGAATATCATCCTCTTGTGCAAGGTTGTTGATAAGTGTTTGCATATCCTTATAGCGCTCTGTTTCGTGCCTAGGGACACGATGATAGGCATAGATGATGTTGTAATCAATCCATGCGGATTCCACCCATGTGAGTAAGAGGAATTGATGGGGGAAAGAGTAATTGTGGATGCTTGGATAAGGTGATGAAGGATTTTAGAGTAAGACCTAAAGGGGTTTTAGAGATGAAGTCTCATGGATTTTGGATTGATTTGATTTAGGAGGGGAAGGTGAAGGAAAAATAGGTTCCTTATTCTTATAGGACTTGTAGGGACATTACATTCATATTTGAATTTCAAAATATGTGTAGTTGATTTGGATTTGGATTTGGTGGTGATGGGAGACTTAGATGAGGGACCCGGTCCTAAAATGGATGGCCGAGGTCCTAAGATGGATGGTTGGATATTTAGATATTTAGATGCATGGGGATTGAGAGGGGGATATTTACTTTATTATGTAGATGGGAAATGGTTCTTTGTATTGGGGTGTTAAGGATCTTAGATTTCTATTGTGAAGTTTTACCTTTGCAATGATAAAAATGATTTAGACAGTAGATCCATCTTTAGAAGTGGGATCAGATTGTTTGGATGTTGGTTGGGTTGTAGATTTGATGGTAGCAGATGGGTATGATTCTTGAAGAGTACCATTGGTAGAATCTAAAGGGATTGTGGGATTTGTAGAATTTGGAAGTGTTGATACAGGAGTTGTTGTATTTGTTTGAGGTAAGGATGGGATTGAGACATTCCTTGTGATATAATTGATGGGAGATGTCTATTCGGTAGAGGTTTCAAGAGATGATGTAGATGTGGATGTAGATGAAGATGTGTATGTAGATAAGGTTATGGATGTAGATATAGATGTGGATGTAAATATGGGTGTAGATGAGGGTACAGATGTGGGTGTAGATGTGGATCTAGATGTAGGTGTAGAATTAGACAAAGATGTAGGTGTAGAAATAGATGTAGACATAGATTTTGAAGCCTAATTCAAGGTGTTGATTACATGAGCATTAGGTGCTTGAGATGTGGGAGGGTTGGCTTGGTTGTTTGGTGGATGATTTGGAAATGGTTTTTTGAAAACATCCAATGGTTGATTAGGGGGAGAATTTGGATTTTCTAATTAGAGGTCCCCATGATCGATAAGTCATTGTACTAAATCCTTAAAGGTATGTCATTTCTTGATGTCATGGCTGTAGACTTGATGATATTTGCAGTAATTATCCTCATGATACCATGCAAGTTTAAGACATGATTCATTAACAAGGAAAATGGGAGGATGTTGGATAAGGTGTACAACCATGAGCTTGTATAAGATAGAGTTGTATGATTCACCAAGAGGAGTATAGTTAGGAGGTTATCAAGGTGTATTTTTCAGAGGCTTGGTATGAGACCTTTATTGAGAGGATTTTTTTATGACCATAGTTTTTTCCGCATTCTTGGATTTTTCATTATGGGTGAATGGTTTTGTGAATTTAGTCTTGGGTTTATTAGAGAAAATCTTAACATGGCCTCTCTTAATTATGTGTAGTTCTAACTTACAAGCCATAGTAAAACTTCACAATAGAAATCTAATAGCCTTAATAATCCTAGAAAATATGGATCCTTAATTTTAAGGGTAGATGAATTTTTATAGGCACATGATCTAGAAAATAGCTCAATCAATTCAGTTTGAGGTAGTGAGAAGGATATTTGGTTAATAATCCTACGCCACCTAGCAAAAAAATCGGTAATTGATTCGTCCTCAAACTGTTTGATGGCATAAAGGTCAGTGATGGTTATCTTGCATGTTATGTTGATGGAGAAGTGTTCTAGGAAAATCTACGCAAGTTGTGTGAAGGAAAAGAGGGAATGTTGAGGGATGCCATTGTACCAGTCTAGAGCGGGCCCGGCTAATGACATGGGAAAGGTACGAAGCATAAGATCTTGATCATGCACGATAAGGTAGCATGAGTGTCTAAATTTGTGGATATGTTGTTGGTGATCTTCTTTACTATTGAATTTAGGGAATTTTGGAATCTTCCAATGTGGAGGATATGAATTAACAGGAACAAATGGATTGATGGGTTCATTACATAATTTATCATAAGTTAATGTACTTTTGGAGCCCAAGATAGCGGTGTCTAAGTTATCCATTTTATGTAATAATGCTTACATGGGATTGTTTTATGTATGAGGATGGGGAACTAATTGATTTTGTTGTGGATTGTATGAATTAGATGGATTAGGTTGTGAGTAATATTGATAATGTTGGGCATAATTGGGGGTTTTGGGGGGTGGTTGATAAGAAGGAACATAATTAAAGGTTTTGATTAGGTGGGTTACGAAGTAGGATGTGGTAAAGGGATGTAGTTGGATGGGTAAGATTGTGAAGGTTTTTGTTGAGTGATAGGGGATTGGATTGAATTTGTGTTGGATGAGTTTGGGTATGTGCATGAGGTGGTTGGGATGTTTTAAGGGATTGATTAGAAAACATATGCCGAAATATGCTTTGGAGTGGAGGTTGTTTAGTTTGAGTCAACTCCAAAGGGGGAGGTTGTGAGATAACCACATTGGGATGGAAATGGGATGTTAAAAGAGGAATTGAGATTTGAAAGTGTTGCTCAGGTGGTGGAGGAGTTATGTTGGAGTCTTGAAGAGTTTGGGTGGAAGCATTTATGATAATAGTAGATGAGGAGGGAATATGAATGGAGGATGTAGGGATGGTCGCAACGGTATTGATACATGATATATTAGGTGGGATAGGCACCACTAATTGTGTGTATTGATGGGTCTAAGGAACCATGATATAGGATTCATGAGGGACATGTTCATTTTGGGATAATACTAGCTCATTCATGGCCCTAGGGAAAAATATGGTGAGTTGGGAGGTGAGGAATTTAGTAGATTCAAATTGTGGGGGATAACTATAAAGTTGTTGAAGAGGGGGTCCATCAATAGGGATGTTGATGGATTTAAAAACTAGATAGTCATGGAGGGTGATGGGGTTAACATCAAGGAGTTCTTGAAATTCCAAGAATTTTTAGGGATAATGGGGGTCTAAGTGCTCCTAAGGAAGTAGTGGAAGGATGTGTCTAGTCTAGAAGGGATTAAGTGATGGTAGACAAAGGGATTGGTCTTGATATGGGGATTTCCTTGAACCACATGGGGCTCATGAGGAGGAACCATAGGAATAGTAGATAGGGAGGCCAAGGATGAGGTCATCAAAGGTGTAGAAGAAATAAGAGTGAGTGTAGATGTTTTTTGTAAGGGGTTGGTTGAGATGGGGATGTCATTAGAAGTGGTTGATTGCTCCATTCTCTTAGCTTGGGAGCAAGTAACAACGAGCATGAAATAAACAAGAAAAATCCTATGCAAACTATTAATGCAACACATAAGTCAAGCAACAAAATTTTTTTTATCTTGCTTATTTATAAAATGTGAAGAGGGAAGAGGCTCAAAGGGAACCTAGAGAAATGGATGCTTTATGGATGGTTTTAGGTGTTTTTAAGGATGGATTCCTCAATATACCCAAAGGTATGTGAGGCCTGAATATGTGATGACTATTAGTACGTGTCCTTATATAGGGGCCTACCCCCACACTTCACACACTACAATGATAAGGGTGTCAGGTGCTTAGCCAATATACCAATAGTCAAAAAAATTATTACACGGAAAAAAAATTGTGGCGGATTCCTTATTAGGTGATGAAATCCCAATAGATCCACTTGGGTATGAATTTTGTAGATGTGTAGATTGTGTGTGTGGTTTGGTTATGTGTGAATAAAATGTGAATAAAAAGTGTTACCACCTTATTAAGCTATGTGATCAAGCAAACATGACATTTTTGTTTTAGATCCAAAGACAAATATGATGTTTGATGAAAACAAACAAGAAAAGGAAGGGAAGGATGATGAATAAAAGAGAAAAACAAATATCAAAAGAGGAATACCTAGATATGCTTTTATTTTTCCAAATTATATACACGTTGTTGAGAAAGCAAGTGAACTTGTAAGAAGACAAGTGAAAAAATCCAACCTATAGGGTTAGTGGAAAGAGGAAAATAATAATATAGAATAGAATTTGAAAATGAATAAGGAATTTACCAAAGGATGAGGTAGGTCCTACCAGTGCATTCTTGAATGTTTGACAAGTTTTCCACTCTGGTCCAAGTTAATGACACAACATGCTAGAAAACAATAAAATCCAAATATGGGAGGGTTTAAAGCTACCTCTAATGTCCGATAATGATGATGGTGAGGATGAGCGTGTAAATTCTTTCCACAATGAACTCGATGACCTATATAATAAAAAGGAGAGATACACAAGAAAATAATAGTAGATTTGGATGGTGGGATTCCTAACCAAATCCTAGTCCCGAGAAGTGATGAAATTCCTAGGAAGGATGTCAGCCAACTTGTTTAGAAAATTGACTCAAAATAAGAAATAGATAACATGTAGAAGATAACCAGAATGGAAATAGAAGAGATGGGCTAAAATAGAGATTAGATAATAGATAAATTTAAAGAAGAAATATAAACCAGATCGTGTTTGATGGTGACCAGAGATATTCGATGAACACCGTAATAGAAAATTGAGATCTTGGGGTGTCAAACAGAAGAAGAGAAATATGGCAAGATCTCGGGTGTTGCAAAAATAGAGAAACCGATGGCGAGAGGGAAAAAACATAGAAAATAATATGAGGAAGATCATGTTGATGGCTACTAGAGGACAATATACAATGATTTGGGATGAGTTAGGGTTTGGTGAGGGTTAATGAGTGGAAAAAAATTAAGTGAAGAAAATAAGGTTAGTTGATATAATTGTAGATCTCTAAGATGATATAAGGACTGTAGATGGTTGATGGAAAAGTGTTGAAACAAGATAGGTCTTCCAAAAATATTCAAGCTTTACATCTTCCAAGGGGTAAATGAAATATCCAAGATGGCTTCAAGAGGTTGGTGATAACTCATAAGAAGACAAAAAACCTATAAAATTTCACTAGAGGTCGGATCTCATGAGTTTCATCCTCTTTAAGGAGGGGGTGATGATGTATTTATAGGGTCACCATCAACTACAGATAACCATTCATTTGAATTAGGTGCATGATGCACAACTTGAGGGATGATGCACTATTAAGTGGTGATTAGGGTTAGAAGTTAATTTAGCGAGTTGGGCTTGCATAGGGATGAGAAATAGTGGTTAGGTGATTGGAGATATTAAATGAGGGTACATGGTGAGATTAGAAAGCATAAATGAGATGCGATTAAGGTAATAAGTATGTTTAGGATGATAAGAGTAATTAGGGTGCATAGGGAGAGATTAAATATTTATGGGATGGGATAGAATTAAGATATGAAAATAGAAATTAGGTGAAATAAATATGATTTAGGAGGAAAATAGGATTTTGAATAAGGACATGGGTGTGAGTGTGCATAATGACAATGAAGGGGTGATCGAATGTGGAATGGGGGATAGTGAACCAAAATTTTGTGTTTATAGTTCCTCTATTCTTTTTACTTTCCATATTTGCAAGCATTGTAATCTTGTACAACCAAGAAGGAACTTTGTGTCCTTTATTAATGGATCTATAGAACTTTGTTTCTATGATTTATTGTTGTTGTTTTTTCTTACATTGTTGTGCTATTATATTAAATATGGACCTACTCTGGTTAATTTTGATGATAATTTGCTAGTTCCTACTCATGACATTAACCCTCTCTCCCTATTTATCCTACTCCCCTTTACCTCTCTCAAAACTAATTCCTCCCTTGTACAATGTATAAACAATTTGCCACAGGTTTAGTAGAGTATTCCTATGTGATCCCTAGCCTAATGGCCACCCCACAATTTTAGTTATTTTACATTTAATAATGGGATCCTCCCCATACCCAAGAAGGAGGGGCTTATCTCCATGACCATTGGTGAAAACCAATAAAATACACTACAAAAAATTATTTCACCAACGTTTCCACATTGGCATTTGTCATTTCCATTAATGGTTCCTGTTGATTGAAATAATGTTTCATGATGAGGGTCTGAACTTGTACACCATTTACATAAGTATTTTGATTATGTGTTTGGTTACATGGAAAACACCACTCATCTTCTGGTATTACATTATTTTGCATTGAAACAAAGGATTTGCTTATATTAGTGGTAGGAATTCATTGTGTAGGAGCAACTATTTGAAGAGGTAGATTTATATTTTGTCCTTAGAACCTACTTGTTTGATTATTTTGGTTGTATCTTGATTTGGATATTGATATACCTATTTTTGATAACCTTGATTAAACATTTGACCTGAATGTTTCCCTTGATTAAAACTTGGGTAGTTCCTAAGTGTTTGATAATGTTTCCTCTTAAGGGAGACATTATCATTAGATATTTCTTACTAAGGCTATAAGGTCATCATTATCATCTTGCTTTTGAGGGGATTAAGATGTGGATGTTGGTGATGAATCATTAGGCTCTGGGATGGGAGAAAGAGAAGGTGACTATTTGGAGGCAATTATAGAAACAGATGTGTAGTTAATCTAGGATTTATTTTTCCATCTTGAATTAAGTAATTTTATGCCCTACTAGTTATTGTATATGAATTAGGTAATGTTGTGGAACCCATAGATTGAATCGTTACTACAATATCAAAATTAGTATCTCTTAGGAAATATAAAAATTCACCTTGTGGGGTTAGTCTCAAAAGAGATGGAATCCTATCCCAATTCTTTTGAAATCTAAATTTAAAATCATCCATAAGATCATTAGGAGATCTCTTGGTAGCTAATAGTGGTTCCAAAAAATAAATATTGTCTTCATTTTCTTCAAACTAATGAAAATTTGTTTCTCCAATCTCATCCCATGAATAGATTAAAGCAGGTCGTAGAATTCTATACTATTTCGGTGAATTTTATTTGAGGGAAGAAGCTAAAATTATAACAACTACATCATGATTAGTCATAGAGTAGACTGAGCATACATTAAAAACATCTTGGATATGTTCTATGGGGGTAGTAATATTTTCACCAGTAAAAAATGGAATACCCTTTAGATAAGAAATTGGAATATCATTATGAGCCGCTAAGGCTAAAGGACTACCTCTATTAAAGGTTACAAAAGATAAATTTCTTTGATGCGTCATGAAATGAATGGGACTAATATTTCTGAAAGAGAAAGAAAAGGGTCTACAAAGAGGAGGGGTGGAAATTCTTCAATTGCAAGATGATAAAGACCTCTAGACTGATCTTTATCACCTTTTTGTGTGAGAGAGCTGCAGATATTCAAAAGATTCTCCTCTCACTATACTTTGTCTTGTTTGTATCCATTTCATGAAAATGGGTATTGGAGTTCTTGAAAACTATAAGATCTGGACTTGGGAGTCACTATATGTATATAATATTACTTTATAGGATGTGATCCACTAAGACATGCACCGATATTAGGGAAAGATGATCAAAAGTGAGCTATGAGTGACTCAAATTTGTCCTACCTAGTGTGCTAAAAAAAAAATGCCTAATATTTCACCCTTTGTTGAGGTCGATCTCAACACCTCCGTGAAATATTGAAAGACCTCAAAAGTGTGGAATAATGTTGTCTTTGAGGTTAATCTCGTATAGGGGTGGATCCTTTTATCCTAGCTCAATGTGACAAACTAACTAGCAATAAGTTACTATTATCTAATCATATCCTAAGTATTCTAAGGACTGGGGTTCGAGAGAGAGAGAGAGAGAGAGAAATATTGAAATAAGGAATGTGATGCACCAAACTAGAATATGGTTTGATTCTAGCTCCAAGGACATAGAGATAACAATACATGCCAAGATCTAAGATAATGCACATAGAACTTTAGAAGAAATGAACATAGCAAAGTCGAAGGTAAGGAATAGGACTGTAATATTCACATTAAAAATTATCACATTCAAGGAAATATATCACGCTTGCATACAATATCAAGAATTTTCCATTTATATTAACAGATTTGGAGCATATGAAACCTTCACGGGTGTGTTACAGAGGTCTCTGCGAGAAAAATATTTTAGCTCAAAAGGGAAAAACTTTTAGACTTAGTGGAAAAACTAAACCCTTTACACGTGCTTTCGCACTTTATATATATAGAAATTTTGAGATGTGGAAAGAGGGAAAAGATCATATCCCATAATGAATGAATTTAACCACCCTTCTAACACCAATGACTAATCGCAATTGATTTCGCATGTCAAGTATGGGTGTTTGACATAGCTCCAATCGCACACCATCGATCACCAATGGAGGAGGATGCTCTCATTTGAAATTTAATGTTGGTTGTTGGAGTGGTTAAACTCTTGCTCTGAATTAGGTGTAGCTTTGTTGTATTCTAAAAAGCTTTGATGTTCAATCATCTTGATATCGTATTTCGTAGATTTATGTGTTTGGAAAACATCCAATGTCTTACGACTTTATTTTGATCTTTGCCACTATTCTCTCCCTTCACGATCTCATCATTATTTATTCCTTGGATTATACCGAATTCTTTGGATTCTTACCTTCCCATGATATTTCCCTTATATCACAAACTCTTAGTTCTATGGAATTTCAAATTTTCCCTATGTTATTGAATTTTTAATTTGCTTTGTTTTTGGTCCTTTTAAGTTTCACGACTTATTCCTGTAAAATTCCAATCACTCGGCACTTCACTTTCCTTCATGTGGATTCCTACATGGTATTTTACCTTTGTTCCACATCATATGTCTCCATGGTCATGTTCCTTGTTTGCACATACTTTGCAAACTCTATGGTACACTTGCATTTTCCTTTTCCACAGAACATTAAATTTATTCTTTCCACGGATCTCTCTTATGAAGCCAAGTAAGTATATAACTTGGATGATGTTTTCCAAATAGCATGGGTGTTATTTTGGACAATAGTTCCCTCAAAGGAAAATCCCTCACATGGTATAGAAAAATCCCATATAATTCCATACATACCTTGGATGAATTTAGAGAGAAGTTGGAGAAATAATTTCAAGACAAGAGTGACACATTGTTACTAATGGATAAATGGACCACCATAAAGAGAGAATCTACAAAAAAATCTAATTTTAACTTAAAATTACAAAGGAAATGGACTAAACACTACTCTTGGTAATACCTTCATCTTGCATTGTTTTCATATACTTCTAAGAGCTTTGAATTCATATATAGTATTCATGATATATTTTATGGGTACATATGACATTGTCATTTTAGCTGAAAAAATGTTTGATACGAGTTGGAAATTTATTCCAAATACCTATTATGAATTTATTTCCTGAGATAAAACCTTATTTTTAAGTTTATCCTCAACCACTTGTAGTTTTGCCATTTGTTATCATGCCCAATAATTATACAAATGAAATGAATAAGGTGAAAAATATACTCAAAATATAGTTAATGATATGATTATCATGAAGAGAAAATATATCAACATAATCCTATACTAGGTATCAACCTTATAACCTTTCTTATCATAAAATATATCTCATCTTCAAGTCTAGATAGTCCCTACTCAGCCTCAACAACAACATCCTACAATTACAATTCCAAATAGAGTAATGTCCCCTCTGCAAAATAATATAGTTGAGGATATGAGATGGTGCTACCCTTGTGCACAAACTTATGACTCCAACATTGTTCCAATTGAACCTTGGGATATGCATTGTTAGTACAAAGCTATTTGGTGCAACCAAATCATCTTTGGACCCACCTCAATCATCTACAACATTTTTGAAGAGAGAATAGTCTATTGGCATGAAGGGTATTTTGTGCAACAAATTGAAACAAAGGAACTTGCATAAAACCCAAGTATAATTAATTTATAATGCCAAAGAAAATAATATAATTTTATGGTATGTTGTACAAGAAACTCAAGGTCTATTCTTCCTAGAATCAAACGGATAACACTATAATCAAGATAAAATTCTAGATAAAGCATCAAAGGTACAAATAATGCAACCCATGTCACAAGTTTGCAACAAATGAATATCAGTACATGATAAAATAAATAAATGAATATTGGGTATCATATAATTTTTATAATTTAACACCTGCACCACTAAATTTTGTAGAGAAAATTAAGAAAATAGTTATTAATGTGTCCATATGAGATGTTTTAGCAATACCTTTCTAGATGGATTTACTCAAAAAGTGTTGAAATGGTTCAAGATTCCCCAAAGGATCAAAATGAGTTGAATTTAGTACCAATATAATGTTATTGAACTAATTTGTGTACCAAAAACTCCTCTATTTTATGTGTCTCTAATTATTGGTAAGCATCCGTTCATAATTACATGATTGATTCCAATGCTAGCAGATTATGTCATGCATAAAAAATTGTTGATACTCTAGGATTAGAATGTGCATTCTTCAATAAAGGAGTAGTCCAACTTGATGGTATTGTTCTTAAAATATTAGGAGTAATAGAACACCAAAATTTTACCTTGAATGCCTACCCTAGTACTATTATTCCCTAAGACAATTCATTCATTTACGTTTTCCCTTTTTTCATATGTTTGTCTAGAGACTTCACAACCAAAATTGAAAGATATTTGTCCTCTAATTGGTCTCACATGCTTTTAAAAATAAAATATGGCACCAATTAACCAATATAATTGATCATATCTCTATTTTCCATTATGATCCTTATGATTTAAGGCTTGTTGAAGAAATTTTTCCATACCCTCTTAAATTGAAGAAGAATTTTATCATGAGCCGCATGAACCTAGAAATAAAAACCTAAACTATCAGCTAGATGAGTGGGATCAATAAAATTGGAATTTTGATTCATATTACACAATAAATTAAATTGGCCTATGCACATATTGTATTCAAGAGGAAGGAAGCAATACCCATAGTTTTCTAAAAGAAGATGAAGATTTGGAATGCTTATGGGAATGTACTTTAATGGATGTAAATGTAAAGTGGGGTTCAATACAATCATTGTGTTTATTTCACCGAGAAAAGAGGGTAATGTACTTTAATGGATGTAAATGTAAAGTTGGTTTCAATACAAGCATTGTGTTTATTTCACCGAGAAAAGAGAGGACTCTATTTTCAAATAGTCTCCAATTTAATTTCAACAATAATGTAGTTAAGTATGAGGATCTGATCTAAGGATTGTATATTGCAAATGGGAAAGGTTTGAAGGAGCTATTGATTTTGGAGACACAAATTTGTCTATTCATCATGTAAGATCTCAATGCTCCATTAAGAACCCCTTACTCAAATCTTATAAGCATAGAGTATGGGATCTATTAGAATATTTTAGTGTAATTAACCTCCAAGTTGTTCAAGAAGGTGAAATTGTTAATATGGCAGAATGGAAATCATTGGAGCATAATTTGATTCTCCTAGAGACCTCTTAAAGGCCCATACCTTTGTATGAAGTTGATAATCATGTACCAATAATATTTAATAATGAATTTCATACCAATAGTACTTAATAATGAATTTCATTGGCATATTTTTATAATTAAAAACATATTTCAATTTTTTTCAACAAGAGGCCAAATCACCTCAAGACTTGAAACATAAATTGTGAGAAATCTATGGTGATGAAATCATCCAATTTAAGAAAAAAATTTCCCAAATGGGTTAGTCACGTGGGAAAGTTCATTCACACCGATGATCAACATAAAGGGAAAATATAAATGTGAAGGTTAAATATAAATACTACCATGAGGTGGCCATTTCCCCCAAAAAGTAACTCGAGTTGGGAAAGGTATGCACTCTAGAACAACATTAAGGCTTCGTGGGGTTATGCCAAAAAAATGATGATATTATTGAATGGACATATGATAACATCAAAGAATACAACCCTAAAATTATCTGTCACACTAAAACCGGTGAGCCAAAAGTAAAGGTTAACCAACCCCAAATTAAGACTCTTATGAGAAAAGAATTGACTAAACTTGTCAATAGGCCAATATTATTTGTCCTATCAAGAATTCCTCATCATTTTTCAATCTATTCACGATAATAAATAAGAATGGTGAAATCATGATAAGTGTAGACTTTACATATATGAACAAAGATTCCATCAAGATCGTTACCCCTACACTCTATGGATTAGATTTTAGAAATAGTAGTAGAACCTGAAATATTCACATTGTTAGACATGATTTTAAAGTTATAATAATATTCTTTTCCAAGATTCTAATATGTATTAAAAATCATTTCACCACTAAATGGGAACATGTGCCGATTGGAAAATTCCTTTTGGGTTGTTTAATGATGGTTCTATTTTTTAAAGAGCCATGGATTTAACTAGCAAAGGTCTAATAAATGATGTCATCTTGGTTTACCTATATGGTATTACTATTTATTGTAAGAGGTGAGGGGTTCATCGAGATCACCTTGAATAAACCTTCACCATATGTAAGGATTTTTGTGTATCTCTCAACCTAAAGAAATTTATATTTATTTTCCATAAAGGTAAAATTTTCAGCCATGTTGTGTCGAGAAAAGGCCTTATAATCCATAGACCACGACTAAATTACAACCATCTTATGCTTGTCTTTCACTTCCCAAAAATGATACTTTAACCCTTCCTTTGTAAAATAAACTTCATGAGGAATTTCATACTAATTATGTAGGTTTTGTAAGACACATAACACTAATGTTGAAATAGGGATGGGACTTCAAATGGACACAAGAAAGAAAGAATAGTTTTTTGAAAACTATATAGGACATAGCTCAAGTCCTTAGTCCGATCAATTTAAATATTGAAAAGGATTTCATTCTCTATGCATTTGGAGGTACAAGTAGCATCACTACCATTTTAATATAAGAAAATCAAAATGTTGGAACATTCCACTTCTTTTGCAAGTCGGGATATCAAATATTATGAGATAAAATACAATTTAATTAAAAACATACATTTTTATACTAAAGATCCCTAAAAAATTAAACATCTGATATCCAATAATAAAATTAGAGTTTTTCACTCATCCTAACATCAAGCAATAGATTATGAGTGTAAATATTATTGAGAAGAGAGCTACTTAGATCACCAAGATCATATAACTTGACATAAAATCAAGTCTACTAAATTGATCGAGAGGGGAGCATTTTTTCAGCATCTAGCTCAAAATATTAAGGCTCCTCAAGATTGTGCATGTCCAACCAAGAGAGGTTGTAGCAAGTGTGTGTGTAAGGGACAATTTTCTTGATAAAATGGTAGATTATTTATACATAGGAAAACTACCTAAAAGGTTTTATAAAACCAAGAGGAGATATTTCAAGCTATAGACCATTCGTTATGATTTGAATGATAGGTCTCTCTTCAAGAGGAACATTGACAATATCATTTTTGGGTGTGTTAAACCCACAGGAATTTCAAAAAAAAATTAGTGGCAATTTTACCCCTCAAGCAACTTCATCAAAGATTAGCATAATTGTTTACTTTTGTCCTACCATGCTTGTTGATTGTCACAATTGGGTAAGAGGTTACAAGGAATGTTTATTGTTTATAGGAAGGATAAGGTAAGCATCCATTCCTATTTAACTAATCATTTTTGACCATCCATTCTCTCAATAGGGATTGAACTTTATTGGTATAGTGAACCCTTTTCTAGTATTGGTCACAAGTGGGTACTAACTTCTACTACTTATTAAACCTAGTGGGTTGAAGAAGTTTCATTGAAAGACGTAATTGAGAGTGTTATAATAAACTTCCTAAAGGGTATTATTACAAGATACAGAGTCCCACATTCTATAATCTTAGATAATTATGCAAAGGATTGTTTTGGTGCCAAGGTTACTAATTTTTCCTTGAGAAATAACACTTACTTGAAGACATCTTCCAATTACTATCCTCAAGGTAATGGTATTGTAGATTCCTCACAGAAGAATCTAATTAGAATCTTGAAAAGGACCATGGAGGAAAATCATAGGTAGTGGATTGCAAAGGTTAAAATAAAACTTTAAGGGTGGCTAGGAATACACCCAAGAAGCTCATTAGTAATTATCCTTTCATGATGGTATATGAAAGATAAGTTAATCATCCAATTTCACTCAATCTCCTACCCTTGAGATAGCTCATAGGATAGAGTTAGAACACCATGATTGAGGAGAATCATGATTACAAAAATGGTCAAGTTGGAAGAAGTGAGAGAAAGGGAAAAGGGTAAACTCC
Organism: Taxus wallichiana var. yunnanensis; assembly: GCA_018340775.1. Classification (NCBI taxonomy): domain Eukaryota; kingdom Viridiplantae; phylum Streptophyta; class Pinopsida; order Cupressales; family Taxaceae; genus Taxus; species Taxus wallichiana. The sequence continues at coordinate 585,731,898 of CM031239.1, read as the reverse complement.
AAGACCATCAACAAGATGTGAAGAGTTGATTTTACTAGAAATATCATCCTCATGACTTTGAAGGAGATATAGTGCTTAAGTGGGATGAAGACATAGCTAAGTATAAGAGGCACAAGAAATTTTACACTATTTGGAATGGCCCATAGTAGATCATAAAGTGTAAAGGAATTGATTCCTTTGACAAAATTTGATGATGAGTTTTTTTCCATCCCAATTAATGGGATATTCCTCAAAAATGTCACTTAGCTAGTTGAATTTCCATTGCACTGCTATATTATTCCCTTTCTATCCCTTTTTTGTGATTTCTTTGATGTATTTTCGTTTATATGTATTTTTATCATAAATCTAAGCTTTGGGTTCCTTCTATGAATCTAAATTCACAAATCATAAGTGTTCCCAATTTTTCTATTTATAGGTTGCTAAGAATACACTTCTTTTTACAAAATAAGTGTTATGGCACACCCTGCATTTTTCACTTAAAGAATGTTTTTGTAAGCCACCTAGAGAATTGCTTAGTTATTACTTACATATTTTTCAAAGTAGAGATCCAAGAGTGATGGGTTTAAAGGGCTTACAAAATCCTACTTTAATATATTTTTAGTGTCCGTGCAAAATCCATGCCCAATGGATAGTAAGGCTACTAGTATTTGCATTTAGTAGTAAAATGATCCTTGTGAGTTCCTAAAAATGTTGCCAAAATGAGCCTCTTGCTTCATTTTGATCAACAAGATCTCACTAACACATTTTTTCTCTTATTTTTAAATTCTTTCATGTCTCTTATGCATGTTTTATGGTCTACAAAGGCTTCTAATGGTAGTATGCATGTTTTTATGATGGATTTGACCATGTGGTGTTGTTTTCAATCAAGCTAGGTAATTTCTAGCCTTGGTATCATGACGTTTGGGTGTTAGAATCTTTAGGGAAAGTTTTTTTCTCTCTCTAGTTCAAAGCATAGCTGTGTTAGAGCTCTATCAATGTTGGCCTTAAATTTTTACATTGGGGATTCGAATGAATTTTGGAAGAGAAAGAAACGATATTTAAACATAAAACCACTTCATATCTTAAGTGAAGAAAAAGTTCCATGTGGATAAGATTTTTAGTCAAAGGTGGAAAATTTGTAAAGGGATGAAATGTAAATTACCCAGATGATAAGAAGGCACATGGTATGATTTCTGTCCATATAATAAGAATTGGTTTCAAATTAGAATGTGGGTGAAATTACATAATATTATGCCATGTGGTGCAATCTTGTGTAGTTGAGTTTAGGACAGAGTTGAGCGAGTAGAGTTTGCACAATATGAAAAGATAAATGGATGACACATGGACCTAATCTTGATGAAATCGAGATAAAGGTAGGAAAAGTATAAAAATTAGAAGTCAAGATTGCACCACATGGTGCAATCTCATGTAGTCGTGTGTCGGGAAAACTAAGAGGATTTGGGTATTCGGCCAAATACACGGGGGTTAATTAGCAAGGGAATATCCTAGCATGTTCATTCATTGAGGTAATTAAATTTAATAAAAACAAATTCAATCTACCAAGTAGACATTAGGGGCAAAAGAGTTTAATTTATTAATATTTTGAATTAGGTATTGGGGGTAGGTTAGAGAGGTGGGCTAGAGAAGAGGTAGGGTTAATTTTAATATAAAACTAAAACATTTGAACCCTAGTTTTTAAAGCTAAATACCTTAAAATTGTAAAAGGTTTATGGTCATAAAGTTATATTATAATCTCTTTTTGAATAAGGAAATCTGAATTAGGAGATTCTTAAGCAAGAAATAATAAGATGGTAGAAAACTAGGATTGAGTATGCTTTTCAACACATGATATTATTTCACCATATTAATTATTTGAAGAAATATTGATAAATGGTTAAAGCTTAACATTAAGGTAATTGGTAATAGGTCTTAAATGGCTTCAAAATCTCTTTTTAGAGAAAATGCATATTAAGAAAATAATAATTGAGTGGGAAACATGATATATTTTTTGATTGATATAAAAATTATAATGGAAAAATGGGTAAGTAAGGCGCATGGAAATAATAGGGGCTATTTTCATTCTAATAATGTAACAAGACAAGGTATTATCAATTAAATAATTAGAGGTAAAACTAACATTAATGTATTCTTTAATACCCTTCAAACAAATGTGTTATATCATACTTTTACTAAGTGAACCCCCATGGTCAAATATGAAAGCATATAAATGAGTGTGACATGGCACAAATTCGAGCCTCGAGTCCACAAAGTTTTCATAGTATAGAGGCATGAATGGGTGACACCTGGCCCCGAGCTTCACGATATCAACAAAGGCATAAAACTTTGATTACATCATGTGGCACAATCTTGTGAAGTGAGGAGTTGGGAAGTCATGGTGGTTGGCCGATTATGCGAGCACATGAATAAGTGCCACATGACACGAATCTAGGGTGCCTCACCGAATTGGCACAACATGGAGACTCGAATGGTTGACATGTGGTCCCAAGCTCAAATGGAGGTAAGTCAAAGTAATGATCAATGAGGAGGAGACAAGTGGCAAGGGAAATCTTACGCTAAAATTGATGGCATTGTGGTCGTCACCTATGCATCATGACTAGAGCCTTTTTCATATCTTTTGATTGGGATGACTAAATCAAGTAAAATCAAATCCATTGGAGAGATATTGAGGAGTACTTCTACATGGGAGTGGTTTTCAATTTTATATCTACCATGTTTTGGGGACAAAAACCATAACTGACATTTTTCGCTTCTATTGTTGTGATTCAAATAATGACAATTATAGGGGATCTTCCTTTCATCGGGTGTGTTTCTTTCCCACTATGCAAATATTCTAGAATATTCTTTGGGGGTTTTTGAGTTGGATTTCCAATTGGATGTCACTTTCACAACCCCAATGTTTTTAATGAGAAATTGGGTTTAGAATCGAATATGCCAACATATTCTTCTCTCTTCCTTCCTTCCCTTTCCCTCCTCTCTTCTTCTATAAATAGCAGTTTTATTTTAGTGTAAATAGTTCATCCCTCTCAAATGAAATTCACTCTTCTCTTTTGAGGACTGAGCTTCTAAGTGTCTAGATCTTTGTATATGAATATTGTAATATAATTAGTGCCTTTCTCATGGGTGTTATAGATTGTGTATTCTTAAAGATTTAATATAACTCTCATTGTGGCTCACATATGCCCTTTATTATTGTGTTATTGTGTTTTATATCTTTGTTAAATTTTATAAATTCCTTGTGATATATATTGTGTGTTTGGTAGTGGTGTGGTATTTGCAAGATTTTGATACATTGTATCTATGAGAGAGAGAGAGAGAGAGAGAGAGAGAGATCCCCAACTCCATTGGTGTATCACCATGTTTTATCCCCTTATTTTCCCCAACAAGTGGTACATTAGAATAGATCAATAATGGCATTAGAATAGTTAGGATAAGAGCCATCTTTCTCATGAGGTTTGCTTCAAAGAGTCAAGGCCCTACACTTTGGAAGCATTCTCTCATATTGTTGCTGAGACACCAATCCTTATTTGGTGCTCTTGGGCATGCATTTTCAACAATCAACACAAAGATTGGAACTTATACACCCAAAAACTTCTAAGTATTTTTTAAATGATGTATGTAAATACCAAAAAAGGAATGGAGGTCAACTTTATTTTACGCTAATTTTACAATGAATTTCCTCATGATGATACAATTGGGTTAGATGATCCAATAAAGGATTGTCTTACATCGTATAGCCTAGATATTTACACAATAGGATGACCTCATACATGTGCAAATCCAAAATGAAACTTGGAAGTAAAATTAAGATTATTATGTTAATCAATGAGAAACGTTATAAAATTAGGAAAAAAACATTACAATCTTGAAAGAAAGATAGAATCATCCACAATGTGACACAATCATACGAACTCTAAATCCCAACTAGACTTGCATCTTCATTGGAATATTTTGAACCAGATTTGGTTACTTCTATCTTGAATCGAACTACCTCGACACTAGCCTCCTACTTCACAAGCTCAATCTCTCTCGCTATGCTTAGCTTCTTCTTAAGAAATTTGATCCCTCTATTCACACCAAGTACTAGGCGAGTAAAGATTCCTTTTCCAATAAAGATGCTTAGTAAAATTACCCTCTTTTTCGCTAGATAGTTATCATATGGGTTCAAAAGGTTTGCAAGTAATCACTCATAGGAGTGTTACCATCCAATTGAAATGGTTGAAGTTGCTAGGTAATTTATTTTGTTTAGAAGATGGATTGAATGAGATGTGACAATGTAGAGTTGCACATGAGCTCTCAATATGACCATTTTTGGTGATGCAAAATAGTTAGTGAACCCTAATGATCTAAAATGGTTTCCATAAGAAGAAAATAAAAAAACAAATTGTAAACTTGGAATAAAATGAAAAGAAATGAGAGTGAATGGTGAAATGAAAGACTCCTTATCACAATAACCTTGTGGTTGTACATGATAGCAATCCACGAGGCCAATAACCAGCATGTTCCTTTTTAAAGCTTCCATAGTGTATGTTCCTTTTAAAGCTTCCCAAAGTGCAAATTTTTACATTGGGGATTCAAATGAATTTTGGAAGAGAAAGAAAAATATTTAAACATAAAACCACTTCATATCTTAAGTGAAGAAAAAGTTCCATGTGGATAAGATTTTTAGACAAAGGTGAAAAATTGGCAAAGGGATGAAATGTAAATTACCCGGATGATAAGGAGGCACATGGTATGATTTCCGTCCATATAATAAGAATTGGTTTAAAATTAGAATGTGGGTGAAATTACATAATATTATGCCATGTGGTGTAATCTTGTGTAGTTGAGTTCAGGACATGAGTTGAGCAGAGTAGAGTAGAGTTGGCACAATATGAAAAGATAAATGGATGACATATGGACCTAATCTTGATGAAATTGGCTAAAGGTAGGAAAAGTGTATAAAAATTAGAAGTTAGGATTGCGCCACATGGTGCAATATCATGTAGTTGTGTGTCGGGAAAACTAAGAGGATTTGGGTAGTCGGCCAAATACACAAGTTAATTAGCAAGGTAATATGATAGCATGTTCATTCATATTGAGGTAATTAAATTTGATAAAAACAAATTCAATATACCGGTAGACATTAGGGGGCAAAAGAGTTCAATTTACTAATATTTTGAATTAGGTATTGGGGGTAGGTTAGAGAGGTGGGCTAGAGAAAAGGTAGGGTTAATTTTAATATAAAACTAAAACATTTGAACCCTAGTTTTTAAAGCTAAATACCTTAAAATTGTAAAAGTTCGTGGTCATAAAGTTATATTATAATCCCTTTTTGAATAAGGAAATCTGAATTAGGAGATTCTTAAGCAAGAAATAATAAGATGGTAGAAAACTAGGATTGAGTATGTTTTTCAACACATGATATTATTTCACCATATTAATTATTTGAAGAAATATTGATAAATGGTTAAAGCTTAACATTAAGGTAATTGGTAATAGGTCTTAAATGGCTTCAAAATCTCTTTCTAGAGAAAATGCATATTAAGAAAATAATAATTGAGTGGGAAACATGATATATTTTTGATTGATATAAAATTATAATGGAAAAATGGGTAAGTAAGGCGCATGGAAATAATAGGGGCTATTTTCATTCTAATAATGTAACAAGACAAGCTATTATCAATTAAATAAATAGAGGTAAAAAATAACATTAAGTGTATTCTTTAATACCCTTCAAACAAATGTGTTATATCATACTTTTACTAAGTGAACCCCTATGGTCAAATATGAAAGCATATGAATGAGCACCACATGGCACAAATTTGGGCCTCGTAGTCCACAATTTTTTCATACTATAAAGACCTGAATGGGTGTCACATGGCCTTGAGCTTCACGATATCAAAAAAGGAATAAAAACTTGGATTGTGTCATGTGGCACAATCTTGTGAAGTGAGGAGTTGGGGAAGTCATGGTGGTTGGCTGATTATGCGAGCACATGAATAAATGCCACATGACATGAATCTAGGTGCCATAGAATTGGCACAACATAGAGACTGAATGGTTGACATGTGGTCCCAAGCTTGGATGGAGGGAAGTCAAAGTAATGATCAATGAGGAGGAGACAAGTGGCATGGGAAAGCTGTTACACCAAAATTGATGGCATTGTGGCCATCACCTATGCATCGTGACTAGAGCCTTTTTCATATCTTTTGATTGGGACCACTAAATCAAGTAAAATCAGATCCATTGGAGAGATCTTGAGGAGTACTTCTACATGGGAGTGGTTTTCAATTTTCTATCTACCATGTTTTGGGGACAAAAACCATAACGATATTTTTGCTCTATTGTTGTGATTCAAAAAATGACAATTATAGGGGCTCTTCCTTTCATCGGGTGTGTTTTTTTCCCACTATGCAAATATTCCAAAATATTATTTGGGGTTTTTTTAGTTTGATTTCCAATTGGATATCACTTTCACAACCCTAATGTTTTTAATGAAAATTTGGGTTCATAATCGAATATGTCAACATATTCTTCTCTTTCTTCCTTCCCTTTCTCTCCTCTCTTCTTCTATAAATAGCAGTTTTATTTCAATGTAAATAGTTCCTCCCTCTCAAATGAAATTCACTCTTCTCTTTTGAGGATTGAGCTTCTAAGTGTCTAGATCTTTATATATGAATATTGTAATATAATTAGTGCCTTTCTCATGGGTGTTATAGATTGTGTATTCTTCAAGCTTTAATGTAACTCTCATTGTGGCTCACATATTCCCTTTATTATTGTGTTATTGTGTTTTATATCTTTGTTAAACTTTATTAATTCCTTGTGATATATTGTGTGTGTGGTAGTGGTGTGGTATTTGCAAGATTTTGATACATTTTGTCGAGAGAGAGAGAGAGAGAGAGAGAGAGAGAGAGAGAGAGAGAGAGAGAGAGAGAGAGAGAGAGAGAGAGAGAGAGAGAGATCCCCAACTCCATCGGTGTATTGCCATGTTTTATCCCCTTATTTTCCCCAACAAGTGGTACATTAAAACATACCAATTATGGCATTAGACTAGTTAAGATAAGAGCCATCTTTCTCATGAGGTTTTCTTCAAAGAGTCAAGGCCCTACACTTTGGAAGCATTCTCATTGTTGTTGTTGAGACATCAATCCTTATTTGGTGCTCTTGGGCATGCATTTTCAACAATCAACACAAAGATTGGCACTTATACACCCAACATCTTCTAAGTATTTTTTAAATGATGTATGTAAATCCCAAAAAAGGAATGGAGGTCAACTTTATTTTACGCTAATTTTACAATGAATTTCCTCGTAATGATACAATTGGGTTAGATGGTCCGATAAAGGACTATCTTACATCGTATAGCCTACATATTTACACAACAGATGACCTCGTACATGTGCAAAGCCAAAATGAAACTTGGAAGTAAAATTAAGATTATTATGTTAATAAATGAGAAACATTATAAAATTAGGGAAAAAAACATTACAATCTTGAAAGAAAGATAGAATCATCCACAATGGGGCACAATCATACGACTCTAAATCCCAACTAGACTAGCGTCTTCATTAGAATCTTTTAAACTAGACTTGTTTACTTCTCTCTTGAACTCATGATATTTGAACTACCTCGACACTAGCCTCCTACTTCACAAGCTCAATCTCTCTCTCGCTATGCTTAGCTTCTTCTTAAGAAATTTGATCCATATATTCATACCAAGTACTAGGCGAGAGTAAAGATTCCTTTTCCAATAAAGATGCTTAGTAAAATTACCCTCTTTTCGCTAGATAGTTATCATATGGGTTCAAAGGGTTGGCAAGTAATCACTCATGGGGGTGTTACCATCCAATTGAAATGGTTGAAGTTGCAGGTAATTTATTTTGTGTAGAAGATGGATTGAGTGAGATGTGACAATGTAGAGTTGCACATGAGCTCTCAATATGACTGTTTTTGGTGATGCAAAATAGTTAGTGAACCCTAATGATCTAAAATGGTTTCCATAAGAAGAAAAAAAAAAACAAATTGTACACTTGGAATAAAATGAAAAGAAATGAGAGTGGATGGTGAAATGAAAGACTCCTTATCACAATAACCTTGTGGTTGTACATGATAGCAATCCCTAGGCCAATAACCAGCATGTTCCTTTTTAAAGCTTCCACAGTGCAAATTTATGCTCTTTATCCCTAGCAATAAAGACATGAGATGCGTGGTGAAAACGATGGAGGTTCACGTGGGGTACATTGAAGGCCTGCTGTTGGTTGTTTTATTTCCAGAGTTTTTTTTTGCTCAGAGCGAAATTGCAGTCAACGTGTGCTCTCGAATCCCACCCATAATATGTGGTGTATTTTTGCAGGCAAATTACGACACAATGCTCACCCTCCACCAACGTGTGCACGATCCAACCACAATTCACATTTCGCATTTCCTAATTCATTTAATTCAAATTAATTTTATTCGGTACAAGTACAACGCGCTCATTAACGGAAAAACACGTCTTGCGATGTAGATTTGTCTGTTAAATCACAGAAAAAAAAATGGAATCATTTGTACTGAGACGTCAACCGCTCGTGATTGCGTTGTGAAAAGGCAAGTCAATTTCTATCTGTTTTAGACGTTGCATACGTCTAAAAAGATTCCCGTTGTTCATCTAACGTACATGCAAACTGCACTGAATCGATAATACGAGAAGAATAGTTCGTCGTGAATGGAAGAACTAAAAAAATACTGCACCCGATCGATGGCGCAGAATCTCTCCATAATCACGGAAGGCATTGACACCGTCGATGGAATGGAGTTTCCGGATGTCTTATAGACTGCGCTACTGTCGGCTGAAAAAACGTTCAACAGAAAGGCGGAGTAACAGACGCGTGACCACTGAAAAAATGCAATACAAAACTCTCGACGCAAAAGAAAAGGAAAAGGAAAACCGGGGCAAACTTTGATGTGCTATTTTTAGTGTCTGTCTGAAGATAAGGCATGTTTGTTTTGTAGTGGACGTACAAGTTGAGCTTTCAGAAATAATTTATCATGTCATGCTGATTGCCGGTAAGATGGAGGAGTGAAGGAAATACCATTATGTCAAGACAGTTGTATAACAGAATAGAAAAATGAAATGCACGTTCTTGTTCAAAAATCATGTTTGATTCCATTGGTTCAGGTTAAAGTGGTGTAAGCAGAAAGTTACAGAAATCTTCTGAACATATAATGCCTCCCATGAAAGGAAAAAAATTGTTAACGGGTGGACTTTATAATTTTTATTACATTGTCTGCCATCTTTCAGATTTCATTTGAATTATACTTTAAATTATAATAACATTGTCTGTAATGTGTCTGAAACTATCTGCACCAACTGGGTCACCTTGCATGTGCCATGCCATTGGTTTTTAATTTTAATGAATGAATACAGATGTATCTGATTTCAACGAAAAGAAATGTTGTTACTCATGATTACTGTAGCAAATATTCGTATGTGTGAAGTTCAAATATTATATATATCAATACAAGCAATCACATTTGGCTTGTGTCAGAGGCAACAGAATAAAAATAATTGAAAGATTGTTTAAAAAGAATTAGCACTTGCCCTAATAAGGAAAATACTGTAGCACAGCTGGACTGGAATTATTATTGAGGTCTAGCTGTGAAAATGGATGCTATGCCGTTCAGTAATAGATATTGGAGCACAACCTAATTTTGAGTACCAAACACCTATCACTACACCTAGTTTCTCGACTGTAAACCTTCACAAATCCTTTTATTCAACGAATAATAATTTTATGAAAAGGATTCAACAGAAAGACGGGGAAAAAATGAAAACAAAAAAGCCCTAAGAGACCAGAAAAGAAAACACCATAGGGTGGGTGCTTGAGAATGTGGCCAGATCGTTATTTGATTCGATCTAAACTTTTCCTTTGAAGATCTCTGCCGAACAAATGAATTTGATCATGAACACTACCAAATCTGGTCATGAATCCCCACCAGTGACTATTGATACATATGGTACACATTAACTATATTTGAAGATGAGTTAACATTTTTTTTTTTTTTTTTCGAATTTTTATTCTGTGTTGGAGGATGTAGACATGTTGAATTCTGGAGGATCAGTAGCCAATTTGTGAACCATGGCCATGAAGGTAGCAGATGAAGTATCCCTTGGTGTGGAGGAATTTGTTCTCTCATGGTGGTATGTTACTGCATGAGATTCTGAGCCAGGAGGTGGCATTATTGCTAGCATATCTGCAGAAGCTGCACCATGATCTCCATGAGCTTTATCTTCTCTCCTACTTTCACATGGTTGATGCTCAATCAGATTCTGACCCTCCTGCATTATTTTATTCTCCTGATCATGGCTACCACCACCACCTTCATGACCAAACAAATCCTGCTCAATTTCCTTATTCTGCCTGCCGGGATTCCCAAGGATTTTCTTCCTGTACAAAGCATCCAGCTGATGAAAATAAGGACATGTCTTGGCATTTTCAGGTCTCTTCTTGTTGCTCTCCTTGGCCTTCCTGAAATACTTGTTGATATTTTCCCATTTCTCCTTACATCTCTTGGAATTACGGTTGTATCCTAGGCATGCCATTCCGGAAGAGATTTCTTCCACAGTGGCCCCTTGGGCCCGGCCTCATGGAATTTCTGTTCCATGCCACTTCTCAGCTTGATCAATGCAAGGACTTCTGGTTTTGGCCATCTCTTGCTGTTGGGATCAAAGATTGCCAATTCCTTGCAGTCCTGATTTTGAGGCTCCTGATCAGAAATTTGATGATTTTGTGGCGGTGGTGGCGGAGGTGGAGGAGGAATGCTAATAATATTCTGCTGCTGCTGTATGGGGCTAGGCAAGTGCGGAATCTGCAATGTCTGACCTGTGAATTTCTGCAGAAATGCAACCAATGCTGCATCTCTGGAAGCACTGAGAGACCTTTCCTGCGCTTTGAGCTCTTGTTCTCTGCTCAATCTAGCCATCTCCTGCCTCTTCCAGGCCTCCTCTCTTATCATTCTGTCATGCTCCCTTTTCTCAATGGCTTCCAAGAACTTCTGCTGCATGGCTTCCTGCTTTTCTATTACCTGTTTCATAAGATTTTCAAAGAAAGCCATCATAGAAGAACTTCTTTTTCTCTTCCGGCTGTTCTGATCATTTGTTTGCTCGGACTCTTCTGGATCATCATATTCTTCTTCTTCAGAAGACGAGTCTGAAGAGAAATTGAAAGCAGCAGCTGCAGCATTGAAATCTAAAGCAGTAGCAGCGCCAGCAGCGCCAGCAGCAGCAGCAGCAGCAGGCCTGTTTACCACTGTTATGGGATTAGTTATGACCGGTGGTGGTGTTGTTGCCCTTAAAGCAACTGTAGCAGTAGTACTCGCAATTTCCCTTGTGCTTAATGGAGCAACAGCGGGTAAACTGGCAGCAGCGGAAGAAACTCCTAGTCCCCCACCAATGGCCACTGTAACTTTGTTGTAATTACTGTTGGGATTCCCATCATTGCTTGCATTTCCCCGTGATTGCTATTATTGGCGTTACCATAGAGGGCCTCGAGCTGAGTGAAAAATTTATAGCTTTTACCATCTTGTCTCCCAGCCCGCCCTTCCTTAGTACGTTTGTAGTACTTGTGAACGTTTTCAAATTTTTCTTTGCATTTCTTGGCGTTTCTGTAATATCCCAGCTCTGCAAGTCTCCTGATCACAAAATACACAAAGTAAGGCCTACTGCAGAAACAAATGTTATTGCACCCAATATAGCAAACAATTAGCTCTTGCTAAACATAACACAAATGAATCTGCAATGGTTGAATTGGATGTGACATTGGAACAGTGTAAGAAATTTTGTAGCATCTCATTATCATATACAAGAATCTGCAATGGTTATAATTATTTGATTGAATGTCACACTGGAACAAGTTACAATAATAGTTCTACATGATACAAATCAAATCAGACCAATATATAACCAAACTATATTGATTCGATGTGCCCAGAAGTTCTGAACAAGGAAGTCACTTAAAATGTGTTGTTAATTGGGATTTGCAACATTTGGGCAGTTGAGTTTTTTTTTTCCTTTATCCTTCTCAATGAAGAAGATTCTACCATACCAACTACCCATATTATATCAGAACTTGCCCTAAACGAGGCTTAGGTATCGGTATCGAAGGAAACAAAATAGAGGACTTTTGGTGATTTGGGCATTAGGTAAAAAGGAATTTTCCTCGAGATCTGAAGCGAAGACGCCATCTTGAAGCCCCAGTCAAAAATTTAAACTTGTAAATTTATCGGATCAGGCTTCCCTGCCAGATCCATGGAGGTCCCTGGCATATGCAATAGTTGATAATAGTATCTGCATGGAAAACGCTAGATTGTGTTATTTCAGGTGGGATCGTTTTCATTTCAGTTAGGCTTGTCACCACGGAGGCTAAAACTAGGGGTAGGATAGCACGGTATGTCCGCCATTAATGCAAACACACGAAGCTGTCGGTCGGAACTTCCTCTCCATAAATGCCTGGCGGAAAACAAGGCACGAAAATGAAAATTTTCTCATGTATATTATAAATCTCTTTATCGCATTCGCCTCCAAATCCTACTCCTCACGCTACGCCCGTGATAGCCCATAAATTCCATACCCATCCCATTCCCAGGTAGAAATTACACAGTCGTTGAATCCATCCACAGGTCAACAAATCACATGAAAAATGCAAAAACAGTCTCCACAATTTCTTGACTGCTCAGATTCCTCATACCAAATTGCAATAAATACCTGAAACAAATCAATTCACAGTCCTACGAATCCGTTAAAGGAAATCAGACGAGAATTGACGTCCTTTAGGGCAAAAACTGGTGTTAAAACCAACAGAAGTATTTTTAGGCGTTTAGGCCAATTTGGTGTTTTAGACCTATAGCAGTGTTTTTACTTGTTTAGAAAGGAGACGGCAGGTCTACCATTCTTATTGTCAAGCTATTATTGGGTAGCATTTCTATATGACACCAGTTTATAAGGTGTACATACCCTACCTAACTGGAATCTATATTGGATAGGTATAGATACTGTTAACGATAATGTTGTGAATCTTGTGATATTAGATGAAAAATTGAAAGCTAATAGTTTTAGATTTTTTTTAAATGGAATTCTCAAATGGCATAGAATAGTAACAGAGAAGCTGAATCTTATTGTTTTTTATTCAATCACTGTTTCCCACAAACAAAAAATGATTACCTTGAGACGTCTTCCCAGAGGGGTCCTTTAAGGCTGGCATCTCTGAAATTGGCATCCATTTCAGATCGAATTTTGAGCAGTGCGAGGGTTTCCTGTCTGGGCCATCGATTTCCCACCGACCCTCTTTCACAGTCCAGCACATCCTCATCCCCAACTCCTCCAATCTGGTGCTGTTCACTTGAATTAACATTAAAACTATCTGTATTGTTGCTGCTGTTGTTGATGTTGTTGTTCAGCTTTAATGGAGGAGCGGGTGAGTGCAAAGCGGCCTCCTGTGAATCAGACTCCAATCTGACTTTCTGCACATTAACCATTTGTTGCTGTTGATGCTGCTGGTGGTCAGAGGGCATAGAAAACATGTGACTGTGAGCTTGAGCTGCAGAAGAAGCTGCTGATGGTACTGAAGGGACTGAAGGGACCCGCCCCACCACAAACTGAGGGACCTCCCCATACTGTCCACTAGCTTGCATTGTTTTTCTCAAATAGGGCCACAATTATAACAAAAACCTACAACAATCGATCTTAAATCCACATGAAGAAGATGCTGGATTCACAACAACACACATAAAAACCATCATTTCTCAATAATTCTCAATGGCGTCCACCTTAAGACCTCTCAGTACCTTCACTCTCTGGACTGTGGATTGTTCCTTCGTCCGACAGACCCCTACAGACGAATTTGGACTAAAGAATGTCAAAGCCATCAAGATTTCTTTCTACATCATCATCTGTTCCGCCAACAATTTACAGGGTACAATTGTTTCCTCCATCGTAAACCAAAAAGCACCGCTGCCGCTCCAACGACGTCTCGAGTTCGAGACTCCGTTTGAGGGGGAAAAAATATATATTGGGAGTCTACAAAAACGGGGTGATTATTATGGTTGTGATTATGCAGGCTGAAGAGGCGTAAGTAAGTTACCAGAGGAGGAGGAGGGAGGGAGGGGATGGGGAAGGAGAGGAGGGATGAGGCATGTGAAGCGAAAAAACATGGGGTATAAAGGATGGGTGTAGGTGCCAGGAGTGACAGGTGGCAGTTAGCCGGAGAGTCAAGGTGGATAGAAATTTCGTCTAAACCGCGAGGGGCACGAGCGTGTGCGCGCGGGGTTTGATGCCACCGTCCGCCGGAACGGGAAGAAAAGCCGGCGGTCCGCGAGTTGCCGTATTCATCTACGCCAGCTGTCTTCGGGGCCCGCATTTGCCAGACCTCCAACGTGTAAGGGCCCCACGGGCTCCCGTAGACAAAGGAGCTTATGCCCCCTCCGTTCAGGGGTGACCCCTTTTTTATGGATCAACAGGGACGGTTCGAGGGCGTGACGTCAGCAAACAGGGCGGCGTGTGGGACCCGGACTACTAAAGCCCCCAGCCAGCTCTGTTTTAATTTTTAATATTTCATTTTGTTTTGTTTTAATAATTGGGGTGGACGAAGTATTAAAATCACTAAATCAAATGCGAGCCCATGTGGGCAACCGTTTCGGGGCTTGCTATTAAGGCTGCAGTTGGGCATGACAGCACCTTCTAAACCCCTTCCTTTTCCCCCGCCCCCCACAACCTCTTTTTTTTTCTTATTATATTCTTAGCATTAATGTTTTTAACCCCATCAATGTGGGTTGTGGGTGTGGCGTGCTAATTAGTGCCTTTGAGCTGGCAACTTTGCAGTCAACCATGGTAAGCGCATACATGTGCGAAGGGGACGAGATTTATTGATTTACAACATTTATACTATTAAACCCCCTTAATAGTCATTTGTGGAACTTGCACTTAATCATCCTAAACTCCTCTAACAATTTAATTTATTTCATTTTCTATATATCAATGCCCACAAGATTGGCTCCGGAGATTCTATAAGATACGAAACATCCTTTTATAGTCTTCATGTGGATGACTAAATATTGGGTATATGCTTAGTTTATTGAGAGAGCGCACTGGGACTAGCACATTTTAAAGAATTTTATATTTCAATGTAAAATGAATTAATGGAGAGTAATAATTGAGGAACTTATTTGGTTAGAATAATTTTGGAGAAACAAGTATGATGTTCCAGTTGGTGAAGAAGTGTGTGATAGATAAATGATTATTTAGGTATTGCATTAGTAAGAATGATAAAATCTCTTAATCTTGTAGTAGAGAATGATAACCAAAGAAATCATAAAATTGTTAATAGTTTTATTTTTACATATTTCATAAATATATAAAGCTTGATAATCTCATATAAATAAATGAAAAACAATAAAAATGACATTCACCTTAAATAATGTAGAATATTTTTTTAAAAAAAGCCTCTACCTAAAAATTGGGCTTTAAGAAATGGTATCTAACTTAAAATAAATTCTGTGCAAAAATATAAAGACCCACAGTCACACAAGTAGAAATTTATGAGAGTTGTCTTCCTGGGATCATCTAAGGAAATACACAAGAATCACTTTGTAAGACTCAACTTTTTTTCTTGGGAAAAAAACTTCCTAGTTAAAAAAATAATTTGCCTATCCTAACACTTGCCCTCTTTATCCTCTCCCCCATCCCTTTTCTCCACCTTAATGTTGATAAAAGGGTTGTTACTAGTCAATTTCTCATCCCTTGTCTTTTCTTTTGTACTCATTCCCTTCCTCCTAATCACTTATACCACCAATATCTTTATCTTAACATTAAATTTTGTGTCTACAAGTTTAGGTGTGAAAATAATAGTACTGTCTTATTCCTATCCCCTTTATATAGAGATAAGATTCCAGTATCCTATTAATATTTAGACACCCTATGGCCCATTGCCTTCTTTAAACCTATAGTTTTCATTTTTATAATAAAAGGGTTGGCTTGAATAAATGAATAAGTGGTGATTTGAGTTGTAAAAGTAATTTTAAGATATACATAAGAGGTGATAATAAGGTAAAATATTTAAATATATTATTATTTATTTATGAAGTCTTCTTTATATTGACATTTAATCAATCTAATGAAAAATGCTATATTTTAAGAGATTTGAAATTTATACAATTTTTTTATCTTTTGAATTTTTATTTATGATTATTTGGGATTATTGCTATCTAAAAATTTGAAAATATTACTATAATATTAATTTTAGAAGTGCTCTTGTTTTGTTTCTTTGGCATTGCATGTCTTTACTATCTTCAAAATATGAATATTCTACCCTAAAGTATTAAAGAAAATAAAATGAATTTAGAGGTATATCCTCAATGGGATGTTTTTGAATTATTAGGGCTCTAAGTGGGAAATAAATATTAAATAAAATAATAAATTACGTAGCCTAAAATAAGGTACCAAAAGTGCTCCACACTAAAATTTTAGCTAGAGAATAATCAATAATGCTTGTGTCCAAATCATACAACACTTGTCTTTTTATAGTTGACTTTATATTCCAATTTTACACTACTAACACGCGTGTCAACTTTTAATGCTTAAAAGGTCAAGTCAAGAAGAAGGAAGAAAGCCCAACTAGACAAAGAGAAAAGGGCAAATAACTATTTAGATCCACTTCAGTGTAGGTATACAGTGGGATTAGAGGGATACAAATCTAGAATTGAAGGAGCTCTAAGCATGTGAAATGGGGGTTTAGGGTTCAAAAGTTAATAAAAAGAGTACAAATATCACAAGATTGTGGAAAACTAGCATAAATTAACATTAAAGAAGGTCTATGTGGCCATTTAAGGATCCTACATTTCACCCCACTTCGAGATGTGTTCCTAGAGAAAAAATAAATGATGTAAGCATGCAATTCAAAGTATAAAATAAAAGGATATTGTTGATATGTGTCTTTAGAACTAGAAATGATAAATCCGAAAACATAGAAAACTACTTTCCTACATAAATATGGGTGAATTAGAAGTGAAATAACAAAAACAAAACCTGACCTTAGAAGATGGTGGGGTTTACTAATACCCAATGAGATGATGATGTTGATTGATGATGGATGATTGATGTTGACACAAGATGACTTCTTCTTCTTGATGGATAAGTACACTAATGCAATGCACAAGACACTCAAAAAAAAAAATAATTAGATAGATATGGAAGATTATCTAGAAAAGGCAAGTCCCTAAGAAGTCAATGGACTTCCTTGCAAGGATGTCAATCACATTCAAGAAATCAATGATAATGATAAGATAAAATGATAAAATAGATGATATAACCAACAATGCAAAGGAAAAGGGACTGACATGGTCCATGGCTATATGATGGTCTGATGGTGATACTGATCCAAAGGGAGTCTAGGAATCACAAAATGGCTCAAAGGAGTAAGGATATAGATAGATATGTGTACTCACAAAGGAAAGATGAGTGATAGATTTGATTTAGATAATTGATAGAGTGTTAGATGGCTCAAAAAGATCTTGATAGGTTGGAAAGACACTACAAAAGGTAGAGTAGTAATAAATGATGGGATCTAGAATGTCTAAAAAAAAGCTTAGGGGTTAAATGATCTTTTAGATAGAATCATTATGATTAAGGGAATCAATGATTTTGGTGATTTGGGGTGATTGCTGGCGATTATAGGAATCATCGGTGATTGTTGTGGAAAATAAGTTGTAATAAAAATAAATGAAATTGAAATTGAAATGATGATGTGAAAATGAATGATAATGAGATAATAATGCAAAAATGTTAAAAAGGTACTTACCTTATATAATATAATAATAATATACTTACCTTGTATAAAATAAATGAAGACAAAAGATGATATTACCCAAGAGAGGGAGATTGTAGATGCCCAAAGATTGTTGGATTGATTCTGGACATTTGAATGACCTCGAAGGATGAAGAAGAGATATTGATGGCTTGAATGTTGTTGTGATGATCTTTGGCTCTATGAGAGGGCTATGATATAAGGAAAATGTGATATGAAGTCCTTAAACCAGAACTATAAGTCATCAAGTCTAAAATGGAGAAAGCTAACCTGAAATGAAGGCTTGGAACTTGTTTATATAGGGTCACCAACAACCAAGGAGAAGGCTTTGGTGATTGATGGGAATTGTGGGAAATCAACTTTTATGGTAAAGATACATTGAAACTAAAATTGATATTTTTGGAGATAATCGCTAGTGATTGGGATGATTGGGGTGAAAGGTTGAAACTACTTCCCAAATCAAGGTTTTTTTTTTTTTTGATGAAGGGTGTGTGTTGGAAAGAGGTTATGTGGGTTAGGGAGGTTGTGAAATGGTTGAGAAGTTGTTTGATTTTGTTTTTTTTATTTGATTTTGGTTTCTAAGTGGTTTTGGGTGGTTTTAAGAGGATAAAATAGGATTTTACAGTTGTAGAATGATATTTATGGGGAGTAAATATAATGGGGAGAAATAAGACTTAGGATAAGGATTTAATGTATAATATGATAGTGATGTGATAATGAAGGGGTGTTAGTGGATGTGGACATGAGGATTAGTGGTGCTAATTTTAGGTGTCTACATTTTCCCCTTTTTGTTGAGTGGTTTTTAGACAAGCCATGAGACAAAAATGAGATGTGATAGATGATGATGAGATAAATTATATGATGAGGTCTCCCCCTCAAACTAGGGATTGATGACCTAAAGGGAATCGATCACAAGTTTGAAAGAGATAGATGGAAAGATAAAGGATGGAAGAGAGAGAAAGATGAGGTATGAGAAAAGATGGAAAATCAAGTGATAGGGATGATCCTATAGACATATGACTTAATGATGGAAAGGGAAATAAAAGGATGTTTTGTGAGGTCAAAAATTGATGTTTCCCAAAGGTGGGCTTGAGAAGTCAAGTGGGAACCAAAGGGTTGTGTCCTATATAGACATATGACTTAATGATGAAAAGGGAAATAAAATGATGATGTTTGATGAGGTCAAAGGACCAAAATTGATGTTTCCACAAAGGTGGGCTTATGAGGCCAAGAAGTCAAGTGATAGGGGAACCAAAGGGTTCATGTCCTATAGACATATGATTTAACAATGAAAATGATGGTTTGATGAGGTCAAAGGACCAAAAATTGATGTTTCCACAAAGGTGGGCTTACGAGGACCGGGAAGTCAAGTGATAGGGGGAAGGGTTCATGTCCTATGATATTGAAAATGTTGATTTTACTAGAATAGATGATGATGTTTTGATGAGACTTTGATGTGAGTTTATGATGATTTTTTTTGATTTGTGACATGATGATACATATAATTTGATGATGATATGATGATGATATGATTGATTTATGATTATTTGAGATTTTGATTGATGATGATGTGATAATGTAATGATTGATGATGAGATGATGATGATTGATATGGATATTGATGATGATTGATGATATTGATATGATATGATATATGATGATATGATATTGATATGATGTTGATATGTTATGTTTATATATGTTTGATGATGTTTTGATGTTGATGTTATTTGATATTTGATTTTAAAGTGATTTAATGTTTATCAAAATGTGTCTTAATCATGGTTAAGAATAAAACATGGAATGATTGCTTTATATTGGATTTGATACATATGTGATGGGAAAAAAATAGAGTGAAGGATTTTGCACTCTTGGCCTTATAAAAAATGTTAACACATGACTAATAATGGGTAGTCACACATAGGATCTTGGATATAGAGATGAAGTGATAAGATGTACCTTCCTAGAATGAAAGGGTTAACATATGTAGGTTGTGTGGGGGAGTAAGGTTCTCCTTTCAAATTTTCATAGAGAAATGCCCCAACTATACATTTTTTTTGATGATAAATTGATCGATGGGAAGTTTTTTTGATGGAAAAAGTTGATCGATGTGGGAAGCTTTCCTAGGATGCTTTTGATATTTTGAATTTTTTGAAGGTTGATCGATGTGGGAAGCCTTTTTACATGGGTAGCCATCCTTGAGGGAGTGGTCTACAATTTTGATTTTTGACTTTTTTTTTGATTTTTTATAGATAGTCATCCTTCAAAGGATCGGTCTATGATTTTAAATATGGGTAGTTATCCTTGAGGAGGGATCAATTTATTTTTTTTTTGATAATATGATTTTGATTTTTGATAGTTTCCTTGAGGGATCAATCTATTATTTATTTTGATAAGATGCATCCATAGATATTTTTGACTATTTTTGAGTTGAGGAAAAACCCTAATAGACCATTTTGAGGAGGGGAGAAGAAATGTGTACATGACCTACACATATGTGCCCCATGACATGTCTTTGGTTGGTATACAAGGTGGATGGATGTAATGATTGTGGGGTTCCTACTAAGGAGGAACTTTTCCATGTGAAAGATGTGATGAAAGTGGTGCTCATCTTTAAGGTTTTGAGGATAGTGATGGAAAACCACATACTTTCAAATCATTATGATGATAAGATGGTTGGTTGATGATGGAATAAGATCTTTGATGTGACTACTATCATGATGGTCAAAATGTTAATAGTAGAAAGGCCACAAGTGCAAGGCATTCAAGGTTCCTTTTAGGTGTACCATCAAGGGAGGCTAGATGATAAGCTCCCGACCCATACTATATGGACCGATCTAGTAGGGGAAAATTTCCACATTTACTCCTTTCCAGAGTAGTGACATTTTGATTTGATTGAGAGGATAGGGTTGGTGAGGATTAACTAGGGGGAGGTGTGTAAGGTAAGACTTTTCAAAGTCTAGAAGAGAGGAGACCCCTAGTGTGATGATGTGGATAGAGATAACATACGTTGAAAGGAATGATGTCTTTCAAGCTTAGGATGATGAAAGTTTTGATGTTGATTGATTGAGTATATGGTAAATAAAGGAGGATGTGGAACCTTTGACAAAGGATCCATTGAAAATATGGATGAGATATGAGAGGATGATTGATGAGGAGGGGTAGATGATGAAGCTTTTTTTTTCCTTTTCTTTGTGTATGATGATTTTGATTCATATGTAGGTGGGTGAACCATATTGATTTGAGAAAGGACCTTCAATGGAAGGTGATGAGAAGACATATGAAAAATATTTTTGAGATTTGATTGAGGATGACCCCTTGTCCTATAGATGTGGTGTGGGATGAGTGACTTGGGTGTAGATGTAGATTGATGAGACCTTGATGGAAGGTGTAGATGTTGATGAGATTGAGAGACCTTCAATGGAAGGTGTTGAAGAGATGTCTGACAGAAGAGGTTTGTTAATACAGATTGAGGATGTCCCCCTTGACCTATAGATGTCATTGTAGATACTGAACAAGGGTGGAGGTGTAGATGATATCGATGATGGATTAGGATGGTCTTCTTCTAGGAGAAGATCATTGATGAGGAAGAGTCATTGGATTATGGCTTTAAGCTTTACAACTCTCTGTGTTATGACCTAGGATTCTATGGTAGGCACATGTTTTGTTTTTTTTGATCATACCATGTAGGTTTTTGAGATATGTGGATTGGGTGTTTTGATAGGTGGTAATGTGATAAGAGAAGCCTATATGCCTCTGAGGATGTCAATGTAAGTCCCTTTTGGGGGATTTGGATTAATGGATTTTGATTTTGATTTTGATTTTTAGAGAACACTTGGTGATGACATGCCTTATTTTTGGATGTGGGTGGATGCATGGATGTCATATGGTGTTGAAACATCATAGGGGTGTTGTGAGGTTGATAAGAGAAGAGGATATGATCTAAGGATGGGATAGATGTGGGATTGATAAAATTGGATGATGGATGAGGTCCCAAAATAGATGAGGAGGGATGGATTATGGATGAGATAGGGTTTTTATATGTGATATGATATTGAGATAAAGGATGGTCCCAAAATGAAATGGATGATGATTAAAGGGGGTCCCAAAATGGATGATGAGGGTGGATTGTAGATGTGATGGATTTGGATTGTGATAAAGGATGGGGTCCCAAAATGGATGGTAAAGTTGAGACCCTAGATGATGTTTGTGTTTTGATTTTGTAATGTTCTTTAGGTAAAGAAGATGGTCTTATGATGATGATGAGGATGAGGTCATGGATGTGATAGGTTTTGATTTTGTAATGTTTTCTTTAGATAGAGGAGAGGGTCTCACGTCAGATGATGAGGTGAGGTCATGGATGTGATGGGATTTGATTTTATAGTGTTTGATTTAGGATAAGGTTAAACTAGATGAAAAGTGAGAGTCGAGGATAGGATTGATTTTGATTTGGATGAGGGAGATGTTGTTTCTAGACATGATTGAGGTGGGTTACATTCATGTGAGCTACCCAAGTCTTTGATTGGTTTAAAGGATGGTTGGATGTTGAGATCTTTGATTATAGGTGCCCCCTTTGTAATGTCTCGAGGTGGAGTCTAAAGGTTGCAAGGAGGTAGTAGGTGATTGGATAGTAAGTGAAGGTGATATCGATGTGTGAGGATTATCAAAAAGAGGATCAGGGGCTTTGAGTCTTCAAGGGGAAGTGTTGGTGATGAAAGGGTCTCCTCATGGGGAAGATCATATGTAATAGTGTTGATGATGTGACTCGAAGGATGTGTATATCTATATGGAATGAATCTATCGAGGGTGTTGGGTAGGAAGAAAAGTAATGGACATCATGTGTGGTAGTTTCATCTAGCTCATAGGAAGACCTAGGGGAATCAAGATGGGACATGTGTAGATTGAGGATGAGATGGCCTTCTTCAAGGGCTTGGATTTCTAATTTTTTAGCCATGGTGAAGGCTTTGTCAAAAGTATGGAATGTGTGGATCTAGAGGGTAGATGAGATGTGATGGGAACATGATGAGAAAACAACTCGATAGTTTTGATTGAGGTAGTGAGAAGGTCAATTGATTGATAATGCTTTTCCACCTAGTGAAAAAGTCAAACAATGGATTCATTTTTAGATTGTTTGATGGTAGAGGTTCAGAAATGGTGATTTTGTGAGTAACATTGATAGAGAAGTTCTTGAGAAATAACAAGGGCTAGCTGTGTGAAAGAGAATAAAGAGTGTTGAGGGAGGGAGTTGTACCAATCAAGGAAAGTCCTTCTAGTGACATAGGAAAGGTTCTAAGCATGAGATCTTGATCATGGATGATGAGATAACATGAGTGTCTAAAGGATAGTATGTGTTGTTGAGGATCCTCCTAGCCATGGAACATGGTAAATTTAGGTAATTCCCAATGCGGAGGATAAGGATTTATATGGTATTGATGGATGGATGGGTTCATTACAAACCTGATCATAAGTGAGGATGTGTTTGGTCCCATGGTAGTGGCTTCCAAATTGTCTAATTTATTTAACAAAGCTTGCATGGGATCATTTGTAGGATTAGGCATGAAGGAATTAACATGTGAGTGTGGATGAGAATGTGGTTGATTTGATTGATGATAGTGGAGAGTATGATGGTTTTGTTGTGGATGGGTTTGATGTGGGGTTGATAAGGGGTAGCTTGAGAAGATATCATTTGTAAAGTAGGTTGTGATAAAGGGATGTGGGGAGATGTGTAGGGATGTTGGATATGTTGTTTTTTGTTGGATGAGAGGGGTTGATTGGGCCTGAGTAGGTATGTGTGTATAGGTTTGGGATGTTTGAGGTATTGAGAAAGGTATTGAAGTTGAGATAGGTTGATTGGATAAAATATGGGGGATGTTAAGATTTGATGATGAGATTGTGATGAAGGAGGGGATGCAGTGAGGATTGATTGATGGGATACACTTGACATGGGATGAGAAGTGATAGTTTGGAAATAACTTGGTTGTAAAGGATAGTCATAGGGTTGTTGGATGGGGTTGTTGTAGGGTTGTAGGATTGGTTGAAAGGTAGAGGTTCCATAGGGGAAAAAATATGGTCTATGGCTCTAGGAAAATATGCTAAGAGCTAAGTGAAGTTGAGTGAGACATGATAGGTTGATGAGATTGATAAGGATTAGATCTTATGTAGGGGATGTTTTGAAATTGATTGGGATGAAAATGTAGAGAAAGTGGATGAAGAAAAGATGATTGTAAAAATGAAGCATAAGGGGTAAAATAATATGTTGATGTAGAGGGTTGATCCATATTAAATGATAGTTAACTGATGATGATAAAAAAATCCCTAAGAGAGATAAAAATGTAATAGAAAAGTCAAGAAGAAGAATTTTAATTATCTTGATTAGAATTTATATGTGGGGGAAGAGGCTCAGAGGGAACCTAATGATATGGTCATTCTAAGGTTGGTTTTAGTTTGTTTAAGGTTGGAGTCCTTGATATACCCAAAGGTACGTGAGGCCCAAATATATGTTGGTGTGGTAGTACGGGGCTGGTATTGGGGCCTACCCCCTCACTTCATGGTCCCACAATGATAAGGGAGTGGGTGCTTAGCCAATATACCAACAAACCAATTGTTTATACTCTGGCCAAAACACGAGTTCGGCTTCCTATTGGGTGATGAAATCCCAATAGTTTCACCTAGGTAGAAATTTTTGATGCAAATTTATGTTTGATGTGATTTGGTTGTGTGTGAGGGAGATTAAGTGAATGCAATCTATTAACCTCCTAATTAAACTATGTGATCAAGTAGGATGAAAGGTTATTTTTAAGCCCAAAAAAGAATGATTGATTTTTGATGAGGAAAAAAAAAAAAATGCAATGCTTAAAAAAAAAAATAAAAGAAGAGGACTCACCTGTAAAAATGCTTCCTTTTTTTTTTAAATTTTTAATTTTTTTATTTTTTTAGCAAAATAAAAGCAAGCAAAAAAGCCCCAGAGAAGAAAAACCTGCAAAAAGGGTTAGAAAAAAAAAAAAAAAAAAAGAAAAAATGATGTTAGAGGTTGATTGACTAAGTAATCAAGAATCAGTCAAGAGATCATTGGTGATTGAATAGGAATCATTGGTGATTCACCCCAATCATTGGTGATTTGACTGGATCATTGGTGATTATAGAGAGAAGAAGGCTAAAAAAAAATGAATTTTTTAAAAAAAATGAAAAAAAGAAAAAGGGACAAGGTCCCCTGGGTGTGTGCCAGAATGTTCAGAGATTTTTTCTTTCCTACTTTAAATTAATGAAGTGAAATAACAAAAAAAAAACCGACCTCGAAAGATGGCGGGGTTTACCGATACCATGATGATGATGATGATGATGATTGATGGATGATGATGTTGATGGATCAAGCATGTGCACAACTTCTTCTTTCAATGGGATAAGCTACTATAATGCACAAACACTCAAAGAAAAATATAGGATTAGATAGATATATGGTGGATTTCTGAAAAGGCTAGTCCCCGGAAGTCAATGGACTTCCTTGCAAGGATGTCAATCCGCATTCAAGAAATCAATCTGATAATGATAAGATAAAATGATAAATAATATGATATAACCAACAATGCAAAAAGGAAAAGGGACTGACACATGGTCCATGGCTATATGATGGTATGATGGTGATACCTGATCCAAAGGGAGTCTAGGAATCACAAAATGGCTCAAAGGAGCAAGGATGTAGATAGTTGTGTACTCACAAAGGTGAGTCAAGATGATAGATTTGATTTAGATAATTGATAGAGTGTTAAAGATGGCTCAAAGGAGCTTGATATGGGTTTGAAGACACACTTGAAAGGGCCTTGTGGTAATAAATGATGTGGGATTTGGATGTCTAAAAAGCAATCTTAGGGGTTAAAATGATCTAACAAAGAAGGGATCGATTGATTGATGATTTGATCATAGTGATGATTATCAATGATGATGATGATGATTGATGATTATGATGAAATGTGAAAAGAAATAATAATAAATAATAAATAATGGAATTGATATTTAAAATTGTAAATGATGAATAAATGAGAATGATAATAAAAATAAAAACTTACTTACAATGATAAGTTGATAAATGAAGACTAAAGAGATGATATTACCGAGAAGAGGAGATTGAAAATTTATTTATGCCTAAGATTGAATGATGATAAATGATGATAAATATAAGCCTAAGGAAAATATGAAGATAGAGATATGATGCCTTTAAATGATGATTTGATGATCAAGAGAATGATATTACCGAGAGAGAGGATATGATATGAAATAAGAAAATGAATTGAGTCCTTAAGACATATGAATGACATTTGTAGGATGAAGAAGAGATTATTAACTTGAAATGTTGTTGGGATGATCTCTGGAACTTTTATATAGGAGCTCCAATAAAATGAAAAAATGATATGAATTCCTTAAGTGTAATCATAAGCAATCCTAAGCTAACCTCAAATAGAGGCTTGAAACTTGTTTATATAGAGTTTTAACAACATGAGGAGAATCACTAGCGATTGGGGGAATCATCATGATCCGGGTTTTTATGGGAAAAGGTTGAAACTACTTCCCAAATCAAGGTTTTTTTTTTTTTGATGAAGGATGTGTGTTGGAAAGAGGTTATATGGGTTAGGGAGGTTGTGAAATGGTTGAGAAGTTGTTTTTTTTTTTTTTTTATTTGATTTTGGTTTCTAAGTGGTTTTGGGTTGTTTTAAGAGGGTAAAATAGGATTTTATAGTTGTAGAATGATATTTATGGGGAGTAAATATAATGGGGAGAAATAAGACTTAGGATAAGGATTTAATGATAATATAAGTTAAAGTATAATTAGAAGGGATAAAAATGATTAGAGGGAATTAATTAGTGATTAGAAACTCATGGGAGTTGGAGATGATTTAATTAATCAACTAGGATTAATTAATAGGCCAAGATAAGCTTAGAAAGCCATTTGGAGGTGATTTAGAAGGAAATAGGTAGAATTTGAGAGGATTTGTAAGAGGGATTTAAATAATAAGAGGGTTTATTGATTAAATAGAGGATTAAAAAGGCTTAATTAACTAATGATAGTTAATTAAAAGAGGATTATAACTAACAAAGTGTCATTAATTGGCATCCAGAATGAAGGGAAATGTCTAGTTAATTAATGAAGTTTTGTTTATCGCCGAGATGAAGGGTAATGTTAGCTAATTAGTAGGAAATCACTAATTATAACGAAATTGATGGGAAAGATGATAAACGAGTGTAATTTTAGTAGTAAAATTGCGTAGTCAGATTTAGGTGTCTACATTTTCCCCCTTTGGTGTGGTGTAGTGCAAGCGATGCCAATTCAAAGATAGTAGAAAATTACAGACAATTAAATTTTTGAAGGAAAATGAGTAGAATGAAGGATGCCCCTTGAGTGTCGATGGGGTGATAGAAGAGGTTGATTGACGATCGAAAAAATGATGAAAAGTTATCACAATGAAGCATATTCAGAAGAAAGTGGAGAGTTGAACATGGCTCGGATTACTGTTGTTCAAATGGATTGATTGGAAAAGAAATGTATTTTCAACATATGGAAGAAAGAAGACGGTGGAGGGGGATAAATACAATCCCTATTTCCCTAGGTGGTGTGGAAGAAAATGTGAATAGTGATGAAAAAGATTCTAACTAGGTCAGTCGGATATTGGTAGAATTGAGAAGATGTGGAAGATGATAGGTAGAAAGTGAGATAGAATAAAACTTGTATATGGAGATTATAAACATATTAGCTGGATTGGGAAAAACTTTGTATCATTGTTTTCTTACATGATCAATGTCATCAATTTCTTGAGAACATTTTAATTTGATATGAGGACTGACTCAAAGCAACATACAAAATGTAATGAAATATGAGAAAGTAAACAAGCATACCAATAAATAAATAAGCACAAACAAATGTACTCAAATAAACAATGTTCAAGACATTTGTACCAATGTTTTTGTTATCGAGCTTCAGTTCCCAAATGTTTGAGTTATATGACAAGGGTTAAAAATGGCACCCCAAGCAAGGATACATGCAAGGTGAATAAATGGAGGACACATGGGTCCTATGAAAAGTAATCGTGCTCTATGAAACTATACCAAGAAACTGGTTGTGTAAGGGAGTACAAACATAACAAGCAAACCAACTTTTGTTAATGGAGGGTAGATCAAAATGATCCGCAAGTCATGTGCGAGAATAAGCGAGGACCAAAGAAAAGATGTTTTGAGGAAAAATTTTGATGTTTGAGGATGTTGTGTCCTATGAATGATTCAGATGTGTGAATTATTTTTACCAATTTTTGGATATTTTAATTTTACCCATGTTTTGGATTTTTTGAATTTTACCATTTTTTTTTTTTTTTGAATTTTACCAATTTTTGGATTGTTAACAATTTTGTGATTTTTTAATATTTTGGGAAGAATGTTATATAGAAGAGTGAAAATATGTGTGGTACATTTGAAAAATCACGGGAAGAAAACTATTCCCTATGGAGAAGAAAATGTCACCCGAAAGCAAAAATATGCCCCAACGAGGCGAAAACATTAGTAAAAATGATCATTTAATTAAAATAATCATCACGATGGAACATCGGGATGTGAAGAGAAGAAAATAGAGGAAAGGGTTAGGAATCCCACCCCTATGAGGTGAGAAATATGAATAAATAGGGACAGGAGGGTATAAATAGTAGGGTGGGAGGGGTAAAATCCATCGTGGCCCATTATTTGCTATTACACTCTACTATTTTTGTAGACACTTTGTAGACACTAAAATTAGGTCACACTCCCCTTTGGTCCCTCGACAAATAAGCACCCTTCATCACATTCACCTAGCCATGACCCCTTTCACCCCACTAATATTAATTTAATTAATTAATAATACATTATCCTCACTATATTTATTATTTAAATATCTTATTTTAAATAATATCCACACATATAGTTCACTTAGACACCTCACCAAGCTAACTCAACCTAAGACCTATTCTTAGTAAGTTGCCATAACTAACCGAGTCTTACCCAAACCCTAAAAATCAATGCCTACATTCCCTCTAACCACATTCCCGCATGCTCACAAGAAGCTCCAGTCTAATCCATGGGTTAACAACATGAGATCCAAGGAAATCAAGAGGATCTCCCTAGTTTAGTAAACCTAGGAAATCCCACCTTGACCGATGCCGGTTACCCTAACCTAATGCCGCTGGTTAAGCGGAACCGCCGTTAGTTACCCTTTTAACCCCAAAACAACCTTATTCTCAAGGTTGGAAGTTGGAAGTTGGAAGAAAAAAAAAGGTTGGTGAGCATTATCACATCTCAGAGAGATAACACATCTTCAGAGAGTGAATTCCAAATGAGACCACGCATGCAAGGAAGGAGACCAAACATCTTTTCCTACATAGCCATCCAACCATGATCTGATCTAACCAAGCAAAGAGGAATGCACATGTAGCCCATGCAGAAGATTTTCTTCAGTTGGTGATCACTTGCAACCTTCAAACCTCTCATCAAGCACCTCCATCCTCACTCATAGGCATTCAGGACCAGAATCCAAGTAAGTATAATGTCATACTTCTCTAGTTTATTTCATTTCATCATCATTTTATCATCTATTGTTTACCTAGCCACCTATTGACCTTCTCCAACATTTCCACCTCCATATACCCATTAAAGCCTCGCCAAAGCCTACCCAGTCACCCAATACCTCATGTCCCAACCAACCAAAGTCCTTTGTGTAATCACAAAGGAGACCTAAAGCTTGTTCTATGACATTTCTAGATTTCACAATAATCGGCACCGGTCACACACTCGACCGCCATCAGTTACCCCGACCGACATCGATCTCTCGTATTTTCCCCACACAAGCCTTGTAAAGAGACCTACCCACTTAATTTCATCTCACCCTCATCCACCTGTGATCTACCCGAGACCTCTGTCAAACCTGCAGAACCCAAGAACCAATCATTTGACCTTTGGATTCTATTCTAGCTTAGCCTGTTAGATTAGATCTATTTCTTATTGTGTTTTAAGTGAGATACCTAAATCATTTCAAATTACAATAGGATTTACTTTGTTTACAACATTAAATTGTTTAAAACAATGGATTGACAACCATCTAGGAAGTATCACACTTCTCGGATCTAGCATACGCTAGGCAGTTCACTACCCATATTGTTTAATTCCTTCTTGTGGTCTTGCTTTGCATTATAGGTAGTTCCTCCTAGCCAAAAGGAAGCTCTCACGATCAACTGTGGATTCAGAAGTCATACGCGTGCAACAACCCATCAACCAACATTTGAATAGGTATTCCTCCTACGCCTGTTACCCTATTTTTTGTCAACACTTCCAAAGAAACGATCTAAGAAAAAGGTGAAACATTTTGGCACACCCAGTGGGACCCATCCGGGTTCCTTGCATTTCATTCATTCCTAGGAAAATTTGTGTGTTTGTTTCCCTTCTGAAAAGCATACACACTAATTTTCTTCCTTGGTAACCCACCTCTTCTTTCTATTTCTCTAAAGGAAACTTTTCTTTTGGTGTAATTAAAAAGAATCATTTCTTCATGTTTTCTAGCATTGTAGTGAAAGAGCATCCCTCTTCCTCTTCATTTTATTATGTCATCCAATTTCACATTTCAATTTGGGCTTAAAAATAAGTGCATTCCATTCTGATTTATTGCATTAGCTCACATTAATTGAGGGCAACCTATACGCTGGAAGTCATGCCCAGCTGATGGTTGACAAACGAATCATAGAAAAGCACTTCTTTCCTTTTCTCTTTCTCTGAGTCTTACCAAACCTCACAAAATTCAAAATACATACATTCTTAAACAACATCCTACCTGGAAGAAGTTGTAGGTGATCACATGATCATGACACAGTGGGCACCCAACTCGCTGCTCTATCGAGTCATACTTCAGAGTGAAGCCCGCCCCCACCATAACATACCTGAAACCTCACCTTTTAGATCTCCTTCTTTGTAGGAAGCCATCCTCACCAAAAATCTATTTCACAATTCATGTGTCAGTCCCTAAATAGCATAAGCTAAACAAACATAATAGAAAAGGCACTCCTAGGATCACATTTTCTTAGTGTTTCTGCTTGGCTTGCATTTTGAGGTGAGAGATCACGTTCTTCACTTTTTTGTTCATCCTTGCATGCTCCTCATCACAACCTGGTGTATTCCGGCTTCACTGAGTGTGCTTGGGCCATATCATCATCATTCTTAGAATTTTGGGTTTGATTCTACATCATATTTTAATTCACAACCACTTTTCTTTCATCATTATTTCAATTTCACAGTAACCATCGTTAGTTACCTCTGACCATCATCGTTACCCGACCGTTGTCTGTTATACCCAACCATCGTCGGTTATACCCAACCGACATCGGTTTCAAGTCCTTTTGCTAACCTACTCAAAAGGAAATTTTCATTCATTTTTTTCCACTTTTCATAGTCCCTGTCACTATCATCATTCCCATTGACATTGTAAACATCATCAGATTTGGCATACCTATTAGATTTTACCTTCTACCTGGGTTTTCACTCACTGTCCATTTTCTACAAGAACGGCAGTGGTTACCCCTAACCAGCATCGGTTTTCCCTAACCGGCATCATTAGTTAGCCTATTTCACATTCCAACCACCATTTGGTACTTAATCTACTTTTTGTCACCAGATTCACCTATTCTTGCTATTTCTCTGTGTCATTTACAGAGAAGCAACCCTACCTGATCAATACTGGTTCACATGGTGCTGACCAAGACAAGCAAGTGCACTCGTATTTCATGCCAATTGTCAACCACTCCCACCTAGTCCTTCACCACCTTCCATTTTATCACCAGCCATGGATCCCATCCAACCTATTACTATCGCTACAGAGATGAAGAATTTTCACATGACTCCTTGACCAAAACCCTGCCACCTTGTAGTTTTACCTTTCCCACTCATCCACTCGAGATGCCTCGGGTCAGTTGATATATGGCATGCCCGTATCTATCCCCCGACTCTCGCACCCACTCCCGCATCGGCCCCATCTGGCTCCGTGTTGCCCGCATCTACCTTACCCCCATGTTTTAGTTAGGTCCTATACCCACTATGATTGCCACATCTGTTACCTCCCGTGGCACCCGTTACATCCACCGTACCCTCGACAACTACCCCAAACACAATCTCATCCACCCCTAATGTCTCACACATACCCATAGCTACATTACCACCTCTAGTGTCGGTGACCCCTACCCCATTTAGAACGTGGTCCTTTCCATTCCATAATCATTAGCCCCTATTGCCACTAGGGTTACCATGACCCTTCCACCCCCATATACATACTATCAACAACCTCCATTTCATCCATTATACACACTAGGTACATACCCCTGTTTCACTACCTTCTTCTCCACCAACCTACATGGCAGCCCCATACACTAGAGTGCCACCCCTATTATATGCCCAAAACCAACCTTCTCATGCTACAGAGGCATCCAATCATCACAACCCACCAACGACCTAATTAAATTGATGTTGGACAAGATGTAGACATTGGAGGCATCGGTTTCAGCTCCCACAACACTCTCACCTACGACGAGATTTGCAATGAGCCCATTCACCCATCCATTCCTATCCATTCATACCTGTGCATTGGGAAATGCCTAAATTCAATCATTTCAATAGCAAAGAAGACCCACACAACATTTGTGGTCATTCAAACATGGGTGTTATCTGATCACTCATGATGATGCCTTGCTCTTGAGAACCTTTCCCATGTCCCTCACTAGACCTGCATTAGATTGGTATAGTGGGTTACCTAAACACTCTATATTCTCATTCAATCAGGTAGCCCAAGCCTTCTTGGATCATTTCTCTATCAATATCATCAAGAAGGTTACCATGACCGATCTATATTCCACACGTCAGTATGAGGACGAATCTATCACAGATTTTGTCACTCACTGGCAAGCAACCTGATCAACCAACTTACCTTCCAACTGCCACAAACAAAACTCATCGAGCTCTTCACATGGGCTTGTGCTAGGCATATCTCACCGACCTTGCAGGTCCAAACCTTCCGAACATTCGATGAAGCATTCACTATGGCATGAAAGTTAGAGATTCGGGCCATCGAAGAGAAGAAAATCCAATTACGCAATAAGAATTTGGCATTCAAGTCGAATGATACCTCTTCTTCTTCCAAACCACAAACCAATTATTCAAAATCTAAGGGCACCGCTAACGCAGTGGTACTCAAGGCCAGCCCAACTCATCCATCAAATCAAGCTACCCCTCATCTAATCTCTCACCTATCTAGACTTTTCAATTCAGATGAGAGCAAAGAAATATACCCCAATCGGGGAGCCTTACTCTTCTGTCTTAGAAAAGCTTATCAAAGCCGAGCCATCACTCTTCCACCCATAAAACCACACATTGGTTTTGACCCTACTCACCCCATGCCCACATGGTATAAAGAACATGATTTCTATAATTATCATCGAGTAAAGGGTCATAGTGATGGCAACTGCATCACTTTCAAAAATATTGTCCAAGAAATGCTCGAGAAAGGTGAGTTAACCATGGATAATCCTAATGCACCTACCAACCAAAACCTACATATCTTCAAGAAACCATTTCCTAACCATGCCCCTTCATCTGATCAAACCGGTGAGACCTCCACTCACGATACCCATACCCACGAGGTTCACGCTATCTTTAATGACACACCTGTCACCTCCCAATTACCCCATATTCCTTCCATAGAGGAGATCCTAGCCTAAAATCCTCCTTCCACGCATCGAACCAACCTCCCTATTCCTTCACCAATAGAGGAACACCTTTCATCTCCTTCATCACCTACGGAGGAATCTTTTGCTAACATTGAGACCATCTCACCCCTGGCTTCACCACTTAGAGAGCCTTTAGCTACAATACCTCCTCCACCCATAGAGGAGCACCCATTACCTCCTCCACCCATAGAGGAGCACCCATCATCTCCACCACCTATCATAGACCCAG
The DNA here is from genome assembly GCA_018340775.1 of Taxus wallichiana var. yunnanensis. Classification (NCBI taxonomy): domain Eukaryota; kingdom Viridiplantae; phylum Streptophyta; class Pinopsida; order Cupressales; family Taxaceae; genus Taxus; species Taxus wallichiana. The sequence continues at coordinate 585,698,083 of CM031239.1, read as the reverse complement.
TTGAGATACCTTTTCCTCTTGGTGAGCATTCTCCATCAGCCACCCAAAATCCTATAGACCTACTTTCAGCTCTCTTACCCACGGAAGCTAAAGCTAGCCAATTCCCCATCTCTAAGACACATTTTATGGGAATTTCCATTAGGTCCTCACCAAATCCACCTACATACATTTTATTCTCATGTTTGGCTGATCACTTAGATTATGTGGATAGGGCTCTACTATGGGGGCACCTTTTACTCCCATCTCAACACAGATGCAGAGATCCCTTGCTGATACCTCCACAATCTACCCAAAAACATTTGACCAATCAAACCAAACCCAACCACCTCTATCACAACCCCTTCCATGACACCTGTTATAGCTCAAACCGCACCCTTACCCATAACTCAACCTACACCTAAACCCAAACCCATACCTACAACATTTTCTTTGACTAAACCCATTACCACTTTAGGGGTCACCCCGACCACTAGCCTTACTCATCACCTATCAAACTGGATTTAGCTACATCCTCCAAAGTCAACACCATACCTACTCGACACCCAAACAGAAGCACCAAACCCATAGAACTCATACCCCTGCGCCAATCACACCTGCACCTGTCCCATCCGTCTTAGGATCTTAGCTTCCCCACATGGTCAAGAAACCTCCACCCATCAATAAACCAAAAACACAACAGCCCATTCCTTCCTCACAAACCTCTGACCTACCCAGATGCCCAACTCGACTTACACCCACACCTGGATGCCTCTTTACCACCCATACCTCCGATACCCTCAACTATTGCTTCACTACCCACTACACTTCAGTCACTGTCTCGCGCACCTCAAGCACGACCCGCGTCATCTACCTTCACAAAACCCCCATTATCCCCGTGGGTAACTCACCCTCTTCCTCCATCTAGATTTTCCTTCTAGACCTCATACACCCACATCACCTTTACCCAAGAAGGTGTAACCCAAAAACAAAACTCCACTACCCCACAATAAGGTAGTCAAAATGACCACACACCCTCCTACCCATCCATCTACTATACCCATACCTAAACAAACATGACCGACACCTAAAACCACACCAACACCCAAACCCATGGCTCAACCCCCTCCTCTTCTAAAGACCATTCCTCAACAATCACCTACACCTACACCCAAACCCACATTTACTTCCCATTGTGATCCACTAGCAGGGTCTTATGCCAAAATTTTAACCAACCTCCTTGAGACCTCTGTCATCACATTACCGCCACTCAGACCTTACGACCCCCTCAAACCCAAGCCAAAAGGGTTTGATGATACTAAAATTTTGCATACCATCATGTGCCAGACATGATGTGGAGAATTGCAAGGCCTTGAAAACCATCCTTATCCAATTGTGTCCACTAGAAACCAACTTTGATGATGACGACCTTCTCGACGAGGATCCTGCTTCACCAACACCCATTCCCACACTGCCCACTCAATGACCACAACCTCCACCCTCACCTCTCCTAGAGCCATCCCCAAGATTTGAAATTAACATGGTTCACATCAAAGAACTTGCCACGCCACCACCCAAATGTCATGTTGTGCCCAACTGACCTCACAGGGTTTTTCTCCTCCAGTAGGTTTTTTGCCCATCATGTCGTTATACCACTCACCCTACACCTTCTCCATTTTCCAACTCCCCTCAGATCAACATGATACACATCACTACACATGCTCAGAAGGACAAGGGAAAAGAAAAGGCAACTGACCCACCAACCAATCCTATACCCAACATACCATCTGCACCCATACCTAAAATAACTATCTCGTGGCCCCACATACCCCATTTCTAATGGCATCACACATCACACCATGCTCAAACAATTACACCAATCACCCTCAAAATGTCCTTATATGACCTCATCCAAACCTCAGAATCCCATCATCAAGCTCTCATGGAGGTTCTTCAATCAATTGAGGTTTTACCTAATGACCCTACACCCGTAGCCTCCATTATCACACCCCATCATGTAGCCTCTCTCACCAAATTACCACCTTCATCTTCACCCCACCTTGTTCACCAAGTGGCCTCCTTAGCTTCTCAGAGGAAGAGATCGCGCCACACCAAAATGATGACCTAGACCTAGCCCTCTTCATCTCTATCCACATCGATGACATATGGGTATGTCATGTAATGATTGATGGGGGCACTAGCATTAACATCATTTCATCCCATGCATTCACTCAAATGCATACCTGACAATTACATGCATAAACACCCGGTCATGTTGTGTTCATTCAATGATGCTATCACCTCTACACTAGGCACCATCATCCTCCACATTCGCGTGGGCCCCCGCACTGTTCCCTAAATTGTTTTACATTTTGGAGGGGGAATTCCAATATAACTGTTACTTGGTAGACCCTGGATCCATGTCATGGGTTGCGTTCCTTCCACTTTGCATCATTGTGTAAAGTTTGAACACGAAGGACACACTTATACCATTCCAAAGTTGACCCATCACCTTTTAAAACATGCAACATGCTTTACCGACCTAATGATGTGCTCATACCTATCAATCCATCTACCTCCGTGACCACTACCACTTCACCTACACCTCCACCTACCAGTACAGATGCTACTTCTACCACACATACCTCCTCCATTCCTACCACTGCCATAACCTCCATGGCTGACCCATCAGCTTCCCAATCCATTAACCCCACCTCCACATCGACCTCTCGACACATTATCCATACCAGCTACCTACATACCAACCACTAGATCCTTGGAAGGTGTTTTTCAATGCCTCACTCTAGGGGAGTACCGCCTATATAGTGTCAACACATTTCTTACTCCACAAGAGTATGGAAGCCTTCACCAACACCCTCGCTATGATCACCGTATAGGAGAACATCTCCTTTATGGTCCTCCCCACCTTCGTACTAGTCTCACCTATGGGGGACTTGATACAACCACTTACACACCTGAACCACCATCACAAACCCACCCATTTTCCGCTGACTTCCAATCACTTACCAATCATCCATTTCACCCACACACCTTCCCGCACCATGCGCATGGAAGGGTTTTGGTTTTGGATTTTATGAGCAAGGCCACCATACCATTATTCCATGTACCACCCACAAACATAATGACCGTAGTGGTATTGGCTTCCCAAACCACCTACCAAATAGGCCCACATTGAACTCATTAAGGACACTAGCCCTTCTCCACCTTCTTCACCCACTCCACCTTCATCACCACCTTCACCAATGGAGTCGATGGATCCTGAATCTATCCCTCCTAACTTTTTTTTTTCATAAACACCATTTCCTTGGGGCCTCTGACTTATCAACGTGAGGGCGAGGCCCCTTCCACTCTTCCCTTCCTGTATCTTGAAATGATCGATGATGACACACCTACAATTAACGTCATTCAATGTTAGGATGATGAATCCATACTCACCTACCTTGGTGTAGAAGACTCATATATTCATCGGTCATTACCCTCTGAGATGCAAACCATGTTGAATGAATCGACTATCGAGATCAACATTCATACTCAAGATGACCACACATCCTAAAGATCAGACAATCTTTAGATGCTACTGAACAAGAAGCCATCACTTCTTTTCTTAGAGATCATAACCATGATTTTGCTTGGTCTTACGCAGACATGCCCGGTATTGACCCCACCATAGTGGTCCACAATATCGTAACCATTCCCGATGCCAAACCCATCAAACAAAAGCTGAGGAAAATACACCCTCGTATTGCTCTTCTCATCAAAGAAGAACTTTAGCACCTTCTTTCCATTTCCTTCATCTTACCCATTGATTATCCTCATTGGATTTCTAACATTGTCCCTATCACTAAAGTGATAGGGGACTCCGCATTTGCACGGACTTCCGTGACCTCAACCTAGCCTACCCGAAAGATGACTTTCCCTTACCCGGTATTGATCAACTGGTTGACCTCACCACTGGTCATGAGATGCTATCACTCATGGATGGCTTCTCGGGTTATAATTTTTTTTTTCTTGCCCTATAAGATCAACACAAAACCTCATTCATCACCCCGTGGGGGACCTTCTGCTATCGAGTCATGCCTTTTGGCCTTAAAAATGCTAGTGCCACATATCAACAGGCTATGACTTACATCTTCCATGACATCATGCATCGCATATTGGAAGATTACGTGGATGATCTCTTGGCCAAATCTAAACGTCACTCCAAGCACCTTGCCATCCTCAAAACCATCTTTGACCACCTCATTAAATATATCATCCACCTTAGCCTAAGAAGTGTGTCTTCTTTGGTTCTCTCAGAAAGCTCCCGGGATTTATCATTTCCTCTCATGGTATAGAAGTTGACCCGCTAAAGTCAAGGCCATTTCTAGAAATGCCTCCACCCACTAACCTTAAACAACTCATAGCCTGCAAGGTAAGTTATAGTCTATTCACCATTTCATTTCACAATTATGGATCGGTGCCAACCATTTCATCATCTGCTCAAGAAGGATGTCTCCTTTAAATGGGATGATGACTATCACAAAGATTTTGAGGCCTTAAAACAATACCTTCTCCAACCACCCATACTTATCCCACCTAAAGATGATCAACCTTTTTATCTATACATATCCGCTACCGATCACTCCTTGGGAGCCATGCTCGCTCATCGCGATGAACAACACAGGAGTAGGTGGTTTATTATATCAGCCATACTCTTTTGGACTATGAAACCTGATACACCCATCCCAAAAAAACTTTTCTTAGCCTTATTTTTCATTGCCACCAAACTCCGTCATTACCTACTCAACCACAAAACCTATGTTGTGACCAACACCGACCCCTTACACTTCATGTACGCCAAACCTTATCAAAATCAGCATGCCGCATGATGGCTTATGCTTTTAGCTGATCTTGACCTCGAATTCATTCATCAAAAGTCCATCAAGGGCCAAGCTATCACCGACCAATTGGCCGACGCACCTATTTCCGGGGATCAACCCTCTAATTTTGACTTTCCAGATGAGTCGATTGCTACCCTTTCCCTGGATGAACCTCCTTATCAAATGACACTCTTTTTTTATGGTTCCAAGTGTTAGCGTGGGGGTGGGGCTGGTATTATCCTCATTCCTCTTGATGGAGAACCCATGCCTTTGTCTTTCAAACTAGATTTTGAATGCACCAACAATATTTTGAATACAAAGCACTCGTACTAGGTCTCCAAGCCGCCTATGCCCTAGATGTCAAATCAATCAACATCTTTGGTGATTCTCAATTGGTCATAAACCAAGTCAATGGTATGTACCAATGTCATAACAAGATACTTCAAAAGTATAAACATCATGTAGACATACTTTTGACCACCTTTGATCGTTACACCCTTCAAACCATCCCACATTCCACCAACAAATTTATAGATACCATGGCCTGCTTAGCTTCCCAAATACCCGCTTCACCCACCGATTCCAAAATATTTGTCACCGTATAATGCCTCCATTCACCTTCTTATTTACCTCATGATGTTTACTCGATTGGAACCAATACCCCGACCGAGTGACCTTTGGTATAAACAATACTCCGACTACCTTTCTCTCTCCATCTTACCTCCTGATCTCACCCATAACGGACAAATGTGCCTTCCTTAAAAAGGTCTCTCATTACGTTATCCTAGGGAGGACTCCTCTATAAGAATGGGCTTTGATGGTATTCTCTTACAATGCCTCACAAGTTCTGAAATTCCTTATACCATTAAGGAGGTTCATGATGGCATATGTGGAGGTCACTTTAGTGGCCTTGCTATTGCTAAGCGTATTCTTCACCTAGGCTATTACTAGCTGACCCTTAACCATGATTGTTGTGACTACATCAAACATTGTGTAAAATGCCAACAACATTCCAATCTTCATCATACACCCAATCATGCCTTACAGTCGCGACCTTTGGCCCTTCTCTCAATGGGGTTTGGATCTTGTTGGAGAAATCAATCCTCATTCTTCCCAACGCCATCAATGGATCATCACTGCTACCGAATACTACACAAAATGGGTAGAAGCCATCCCACTCATTTCCATGAAAGCCGAGAAAATATGTGAGTTCATTAACCACCACATCATTTTTCGCTTTGGTGTTCCTCATCGCCTCATCACTGATAATGGAAAACAATTCAAAAACAAAACATTGCAAAAAATTTGCGATGCCTTTGGCATTCAGCTTAGTTTCTCATCACCCTACTACCCACAAACCAATGGCCAAGCCGAATCCACTAACAAAACCCTCAACAAAATTCTCATGAAAGTGGTTGACGATACTGGGAAGGATTGGCATATGCACATTCCTTTTTCCCTGTGGGCATACCGCACTAGTATTCACACTTCCACTATGGCCACACCCTTTTCTCTGGTCTATGGTATAGAGGTTGTTTCTACCTCTCGAAGTCCAGATCCCCTCACTCATATTTCTCTCCATGACATGCTCACTGATGATGAATTTTGTCAGACCATTTAGCACAACTAGAGTTATTAGACGAACGTCGTCTTAACGCTCTGGATCACCTTCAAGTTTACCAACAATGTATCAAATGTGCCTATGACAAACATGTTCATGAATGAACCTTCCAAGTCGGTGACCTTGTCCTGAAAGAAAATCAACACGTAACCAAAGCAAAAAAAAAGTAAACGGGAAAATTTTCTCCTAATTGGCTTGGACCATACATCGTGACTCATACCTATGGATCAGGTGCTTATCATTTATCTTCTCTCGATGGTAAACCCGAGCCTGAGCCCCTAAACACCTTACATCTTTGACCATTCTATTGTTGATTCATTGTCCTACCTCACCCTTTGTCTCTCTCCAAGCTCATCCCTTGAGCGCTACCCACTCCATACACCTCCCTAACGATTAAACCAGAATCATGTGAGTACCGTCACTTGTTATCTTCCCTTGAATATGTGTACCATGGTGCTGCACATAGCATGATTCTCATGGATACTTTTCATCTACCTTTAGATGAGATCCCATGGTCGTTTCACCTTTCCCTTTGAACAAGAGTCCTATCTTTCACCTTGGTCTTGTCCATGACTGCAAAGACCTCACAATGGGACCAAACTCCTTGAGTCAAACTTCTAATAAAAAGATGACTCCCTCAAAAGGACATCTTCCTCTCGACCAATTGTCTGCTATAAATAGACTACTCCCATGAAGGACAGCTATGTAAAGCTCTTAAAAAAAAAAAAATGAGAGCAACCAAAGCTTCCCGCATCGATCAGCTTCACGAAGACCTCAAGGAGTTCAATTTTTTCCCATATAGACTTCCCGCATCGATCAGTCTATCTCAAATATAAGTCAAAAAAAAACTTTTTAGTCATGGACTTGCCCATTGTGACCTAGGACCTCTTGCCCGAAGGGCCTACTACCTCATACCATATAAAAATTAAAAATTACCTACTCTTCACCCTGTGAACCATGCCCACTCTCATTTCCTATTACCTCAAGGGACTTCTTAGAACTTAGACATTTGGTGATCATGTGACTACTTTTCATCGTAGAACATGTCAATCATGCAATGTCTTTAGGGTCTTATGTTCATCACCTCCTCCAAGGTATGATCTACTCGGTATGATCCTACCCAATCAGGTGGCTTTATTGCCCCCTTTTATCTTTTAACCATCTTTGTTTACATTTTGATTACCTTATATAGGACTTGGTCCTCGACACTTACTTTTGGGGTAATCTCCTTCTTTCACCTATAATCCACCCACACCTAACAAACCTAAACCCACAACATGCCCAAACACCTACCGACTCATTTTCACACCTTCTCATTTTCTTCCCTAGCTTATGGGAGAACTACATCGGCCTGAGGTCCCTTTTCACCGGGACTATGTAGGTAGCACTTCGAGGGCATGGGGCCCTTGGAGGTTAGCTCAGCCATTCTCTACCCTAAACAATTCATCAACCATGCCTAACTCACCATTTATGTCACATTTCACTTAGTTCCCTTTTATATACAAAATTGGAAATTAAGTCACATACATAACAATTTGCTACATATCTTATACATTTATTATGCCTACCAATTCTCTATCATCACTATGTATGGATTATACCACATCTCACATATGACCCATAGTATCATTCATTGCAAAAAAATAAAATAAAATAATGAATCACAACTTCACCTACTTTCAATATATCCATGCCTAATCAAACCGACTCAACCATGCCTAACCAACCTAACTCGATCCATGCCTATAACCTGACTCAACCATGCCTAACCAACCTGACTCAACCATGCCTAATAACCTGACTCAATCCATGCCTAGCCAAACCTAACTCAACCATGCCTAACTAATCCATGCCTAAACTAACCCCATCATGCCTAACTCACCTAATTTCCATCCACATCAAAGTAACAAATCCATATCTCATCTAACACAAGCCATAAACCAATATCTCATAAACACATCAACAAATCACAAAATACCATGTATCTCATCATATAAATCAATCAATATGTATCTCAATATACATGCCTATCTCATCATGTCCATCATCTCAAAATGTCGGCACGTAGGCCAATATACAATACAAAATGTCATCGGCACGCAGGCCGGTCTCATATATACAAAAAAGAATGAATCAATACAAAATCTCTTCAGCACGCAGGCCGGTATATGCTCAAAATATACAAATCACTCATACATCCTCACTGTCTTGACACGTAGGCTAGTATGTGATAAAAAATACAACTATCTTCGGCATGCAGGCCGCATATATATCAAAAATAACTAATATACATCAAAAATTAGGTGACCGCATATCAGGCATCTCACCGGATGTCCTCCATCTCTGTGTCACCTATACCCTCGACCTCCTTGTGTCCCTACTGGCACCTCACCTAGATCCTGGTCACCATGCACTTTGGCCTCTGCCCATCGATCAGCCTGGAGCTCGCTGACTCTCTCGTGCTCTCCACACTATGAGTGTGGGATCTCATCCTCTCCTCTCACCGGATTGTGACTGTGAGCCCATATTTCGACCCATAGGATATGAAATCTATCCCACCACCATAAGCTGGTCCCGATAATATCTCACCTCACCTAGGGCATCCCATGTAACCTGGATCACTTTGCATTTCTTGGTGGTCCCATAGGTCTCATGACCCTACCTACCTGACCTCTACAAAACCTACCATGCACTACCCTGAATCGGGACTCGCTCTCCTTTTGCCATGGTGGTGGTACCCCCCATACCCAAATTTTATTTTAAGGCCCCCACCTACCTACCCGGATGTGACCAATCACCCCTATAAACCTACCACCTAAGCCTACACAAGGCTGCCACATCCTAACTATCCCCCAACCATTTCCATCTCCTCCATATCCTCCATCATCCACCATTCAAGGCTCAGCTACTGCCAAGTGGCTACGCCCCATGCGTACCATCCGCTCACCTCCGCCTTTGAGCCCTTTGGGCGGGTTGGTTTCGTAGTATACCCAATTTGGATAATCAACGTAGCCTACATCACCAATTCGTAGGGCATCTCAATCACTATCACCAACTCACTACTACCAACTCTTTGTCCCATTTCCTTTGGACACTTTTCTCTCTTTTTTTCCTCTGAATTCATTTTCTCACTTTGAAAATAACAAATGAATAATTGGATTTTTTTGTTTTTATATCCGGTGTCACCTATCCGACCGATTACCCCACCAACCTCCGATGCCCTACCTCACCATCTAGTTTTCCTATACCAACATGGTTAGATGGTAAGGGCCTCTCCATGTCATCCTCCGACCCCCTTTACCCCACCCAGGGACTCACTTTTTTACCCCTACCCTCACCGGGATCCTTTACCCAACCCATTTACCTTACCTTTCTGACCTCTCATTTACTACCTCCATTTTTCCCTTTTGACTCATTATTTTACCCCTACCTTGGCCTTACCCACTCATGACCTTGATATTTGACCTGACCATGCTAGTGATTGACCTCATGTGTTCACTATACCTCGGCATAATGTCCACTGTTGATTGACCCTAATGACCTTACCTAGCCTATTACCATGACCATTTATCCTGACCCTACCTTTGGTGTACCGAACATACCTAAACATTCCTGCACCTAACCTATGTTGTGTTTCCTGACCATATCCTATACCTTGGATACCAGATTCACTTCAACCTTGTTTGGATAAACCTATCGACCTTAGACGATGTAGAGTTTGCCTACTCTTCAACCCGATAGCGTGTTGTAGTTTATTCATGTGTGCATGCATTTGATTGTTGCTACCTTTGACCCTAACCCATTACCTAGATTGCCCAGTAGACCTTTAACCCTTTCTCCCCGTGCCCACCTACCTCTTCCTCCCATTTACCTTTTATCAAACCACTCACCGATTCTCCCTTTTGCCTCATTAGTTCCTAGTTTGAGGGGGATCACCTTCACCCACACATGGGGCAACCACATCTTATTTTTGTTAGCATCACTTACCAATACAAGCTACGCAACAAAAAGGGGCAAAATGTAGACACTAAAATTAGGTCACACTCCCCTTTGGTCCCTCGACAAATAAGCACCCTTCATCACATTCACCTAGCCATGACCCCTTTCACCCCACTAATATTAATTTAATTAAATTAATGCATTATCCTCACTATATTTATTATTTAAATATCTTATTTTAAATAATATCCACACATATAGTTCACTTAGACACCTCACCAAGCCAACTCAACCTAAGACCTATTCTTAGTAAGTTGCCATAACTAACTAAGTCATACCCAAACCCTAAAAATCAATGCCTACATTCCCTCTAACCACATTCCCGCATGCTCACAAGAAGCTCCCAGTCTAATCCATGGGTTAATGACATGAGATCCAAGGAAATCAAGAGGATCTCCCTAGTTTAGTAAACCTAGGAAATCCCACCTTGACCGATGCCGATTACCCCTAACCGTCACCGGTTAAGCTGAACCACCGTCAATTACCCTTTTAACCCCAAAACAACCTTATTCTCAAGGTTTAATGTTGGAAGTTGGAAGAAAAAGGTTGGTGAGCATTATCACATCTTAGAGAGATAACACATCTTTAGAGAGTGAATTCCAATGAGACCACGCATGCAAGGAAGGAGACCAAACATCTTTTCCGCATACCATCCCAACCATGATCTGATCTAACCAAGCAAAGAGGAATGCACATACAACCCATGCAGAAGCTTTCCTTCGTTGGTGATCACTTGCAACCTTCAAACCTCTCATCAACACCTCCATCCCTCACTCACAGGCATTCAGACCAGAATCCAAGTAAGTATAATGTCATACTTCTCTGGTTTATTTCATTTCATCATCATTTTATCATCTATTGTTTACCTAGCCACCTATTGACCTTCTCCAACATTTCCACCTCCATATACCCATTAAAGCCTCACCAAAGCCTACCCCAGTCACCCAATACCTCATCCCGACCAACCAAAGTCCTTTGTGTAATCACAAAGGAGACCTAAAGCTTGTTCTGTGACATTTCTAGATTTCACAAGAATCGCACCGGGCCACACTCACCGACCGCTGTTGTACCCACCGACCGACATCGGTCTCTCGTATTTACCCCACACCCGTAGAACAGAGACCTACCCACTTAATTTCATCTCACCCTCATCCACCTATGATCTACCCGAGACCTCTGTCAAACCTGTAGAACCCAAAACCAATCATTTGACCTTTGGATTCTATTCTAGCTTAGCCTATTAGATTAGATCTATTTATTATTATGTTTTAAGTGAGATACCTAAATCATTTCAAATTACAATAGGATTTACTTTGTTTACAACATTAAATTGTTTAAAATAGTGGACTGACAAAGCCATCTAGGAAGTATCACACTTCCGGATCTAGCATACGCTAGGTAGTTCACTGCCCATATTGTTTAATTCCTTCTGGTGGTCTTGCTTTGCATTACAGGTAGTTCCTCCTAGCCAAAAGGAAGCTCTCACGATTAGTGGATTCGGAAGTCATACGCGCAACAACCCATCAACTAACATTTGAACAGGTATTCCTCCTACGCTCGTTACCCTATTTGTTTTGTCAACACTTCAAAGAAACAATCTAAGAAAAAGGTAATTATAAGCAATTAGGATTTGAGTATTTCTTCATTTGTATTGAGCTATTATCTTCACCATTGCATCTTCAACTCAAGCTTTGAGTAATATGGAGAGAACCATATGGCCTTGTAGCCATTAATGGTGAGACTTCATTCTTGAAAGCTTGAGAACCATATCAAACAATCACATTTGATTGCTAGGATCTTCATAGGTTCATGTTTTATTAGCATTCAAAGAGTAGAGAGTAACTTAGACATGTTAGTTTGATGTTTTTCAAAGTTATATGCATTGTTAAAGAAGTAGCTCTCTTTAAGCTCTTATCTTGATGATTCTTGTTAGTTTAGTTAAGCTTTGAAACTTCTTAGGTGTTCTAGTTTCATTTCTTAAGCTTTCTAATCTTTACATGAATACATTTGGCACGCTCGGTGGGACTTACTCCATAGTCCTTAGAAGTTGATTTTAAGTTTTTTCATTTATATCATTGTTCTAACCATTTTCATGCATTTTGAAGGTTAAATAGTTTTTTCCAAGAAATTTACTAACCTTATAGGTGTTTAATCTCCCTTTTGCATGCAATATTAATGGGTTTCTGTTAGAAAGTGATTTAAATAAGAAAATTTCTAACCTATTGGCAATTTTAGAATTTATTTTTCCGGCCTACATGGTGTTGTTCTAGGAAAGCGTGTAGGTATTATAAAGGGGACATGCGTACACATTAAAACCCATGTGCACTTGTTTCCTTGGGTGCACATACATTCCCAAGCATGCACACATGTTTCTCTCGCCGTGCATGTGCTAGCTTGTAATTTTGACCCTTTGTACTAAAATTCTAGAAATGTGCGTATACATCAAGAAAGGTGTGTATCGCTTATAATCCATGCACATACATCTCTCAAGACACACATATGCTAAAATTCCCTCTATGTTATTTGGTTTTCCAGACACGTGTATATGCTTACAAACATGCGAAGTTATTAAAATAAGTGTGCATGTGCCTCTCACCCACACATATGTTATTGCTTGACCATTTTTTTTTGACAGAGGCGCGGCAGTGTCATAAAACTCACACATATGTTGTTTGGTGTGCACATGTCTTGAATGGAATGCGAGGTGTCACAATGTAATGATAAACAATTCTTAAAATTTGTAAAGTTTTTTCCTGATTATTCTAACACTTTGCAGGATCTTTGTGGGACTAATCAGTGGTTTGCAAGATATTTTGGAGTTCATTTTGTGTTGGTTTGCTTAGTCAAATTGGATGAATGTTACATTTTTACTTTGTAAGGTTTGGATAGTGTATTCTTTGTTGGTGTGTGTGACATGCCTAGTCATCATCCACATCACCTAGTGAATCATCTCACCTTGCGAGAGTCATAGGTCTTAGGAAGTCAAATGACAAGTGTCGATTCTCATAGAATCTGCTATCATTGTCATTTGCATCGCCATGTGTCATAGGAGTTACATTCCTTATTTGGAATTATAAATCCTCCTTTAGTGGCGTCATATGCGTCAATCATGTCATATGTGTCAAGTGGCATCATTGATATTATTTCCTTGTTTAGGCATGGGGGTTACACAACACCCCTATTTGTACTTCTTTTTTTGATCTATGAGCATGAGCAGACCTGTTTTCTTATTTGCATATTCTCTCCATTGTTCGAATCTTCTTTCTTATTGCGTTGAAGCTTGACATTACCATCGGAGTGAAACTTTGTTGTGGTGCATTATTTTCGACATCGGTTCTCATGAATTCCTCTTTCATGGTATCAGAGCTAGTTTTGATAAAACGTGCACTCTTCGTTTATCAAGTTGCTTATTACTTCTAGTTTCTTCTTATTTCCTTGTGCAAGTTTTTCGATTATTATTTTGGAATTGTATTACTCACCTCATATTGAGGTTTCAACAGTTACAAGTTTGAGGTATTTGGTCGGTTTGCTTCATCATGGTTGTTGGGTTTGTGGTTCATGCGTTCGGGTTATTTGGGTGTTCCACTTTGCATGAGTGTTTTTTTTTTCGGGTCTATTATAGTCTCGAGGCTACATTTCAGAGGTTACAGATCCGTGTTTTTGCATAACTTTGGGTCGACAACCCATTATACTCCTACTTGGACGTGCTTTCACTAGATTGTCAGACTTTTACATTGTGCCTTGATCCTTGCTTGAATGGGCTTGAACGGGCTTGTGGCCTCTACCGGTGGAACCGTGCATTGGCTCTTTCCCATGCATTCCTTTTTTTCCTGCTTCCTTGCATTGGCTTCATCCATCTTCTGTAACTCGTTTTGCTCTCAACATCGTTAGTTTTGGTCTTTGATTGAACGGTTTTCCTGCACAGGCTCATAATTCTTGCATCGTCCTACGAATCTCCTTCAAATTTGCATTGTTTAGACGGTTTTCAGTGCTCTTCTCTCCTACCATGTGTTTTTGCATTGGAAAACCATTGCCATTAGCTCATTCCTTATTCAACGACATTAAGCTCTTCTGATAGTGATTCTTATGGGCTCTATTTGTATTTTCTTTTCCACTACCGAGCTTTCCCGTGGATGGTTTTGAGCTAGGACGTGCAATGTCACCACTCTACGGTTTGCCCTAGCCATTACAGCCTACCTAATCTCGCCTGCAGTTAATCTTGGAACAACAAGTTACACCTGACATGTGGCTCAGTCAAACTATCAACTCAGCCGTATCTATGCTAAAGCTAGATTAGGTTGATTCACCTGTGCAGTTACCCTTGACACGTGGTCTCACCTCTCAGCACCACTCAATGTTCACCTGCCACTTTGAATCAGCAACATTTGCATAGCCTCAGCTCGGTCAACCATCAACTACCTCAATCACCCTTTTTTAGAATTGGTTATTGGTAAATCTATCACATTTTAAAATATTTTAAGGTGTAAATTTTTTAATTGGCATTGTAAACCTTCTTTTTAGATATCTCTTTGCTTGTTTTATTTCCTTCCTTCGAGTGACGAAGACGGAGGGTGAGGTCCGGGGTTGGTAGGAGGCTAATCCCCCTTGTAATAAAAATAAAACCTATCTAAAATTGGTGTGCCATTTCAACGAGCATACATATGACACCCTTTGCATGCATTTAGGGCACTTTTTAATCCATTTGCAGGCTTATTAGCTTTTTTCCATCAGTTGTGGGAATTGTTTTTGCTATAACTTTTGACTCGTTGCTCAGTTTTGAGCACTTATTTAGTCAAAGTTACATGTTTTTTCACACTCTAGTTGATGGGATTATCAGTTTGTAAACACACTATTTTATAAAGTGTCACATTATGGGGGTGTCTTTGTATTGCTTAATTCAACTCATTTCAAGCCTTGTTCTATCCCTTTTATTGCTTATGGACTTGTGAGCGCGTCCGCCATAGTCTTACAACAAAGGGATTATTTCATGTGATGTGAGATGTTGTTTCTCACAAAGCCCTCTCTTCCCCTTCTTGTTTTCTCTTGTTCTTGTGCTTGCTTGCGGTGTCGATCTACTGCGCCCAACGAACCTTGATTGTTGTCTCCACTATTGCACGTTATTACGCTGATTGTAAGGTGAGTGACAGACTGGTTATCAGCACACAGTTGCATCTGATTTTAATCAATGCACTAAACTATAAAGTGCCAAACTCGGGGGGGTGTGATATTGTTCTGGGGTGGTTGTTTCTTTTCTCTCTTCCTTCTGCATCCTTTGGTTCTATCTCTTCATTATGGATATCTCTAAAGTACTAGTGCTCACACCTTTTAACTTCTTTGAATGGAAATCTAAAATTATATTGGTTTTGCAAAGTAAAGGGTTATATTGTGTCACCATGGGGTTAGAGACCGAACCTAATGATGAACTCAAAAATCTAAGTGGTTTAACCATTGTGATGAAGCCTTAGGTCTTCTTTGTATGTTCGTCTCTCTCGACTTTCTCTTCCACATTGAAACTTCCTCGACACCTGATAAAGTGTGGAAAATGCTCGATGATATGTTTGGGAAGCAAGATGACATGAGAGTGCATGAGTTGGAGAATGAACTACTAGGGTTAAATCCTAGTGACTTGAAAACCTTGCAGGCCTTCTTCTCAAAGTTTGTCCACACTAGACTACTTCTAAAGGAATGTAAAGTGGAAAAGAAAGACTCTCAATTGATCTTTTCGATTCTTTCTAAACTAGGTCTTGAATACTTTGTCTTCATTTCAACTTTCCACGCCACAAAAGCTACCTTGGGTAGTGCTTGGAATATGCCCTCCTTTGATAGTTTTTCATCCCAACTCATTCGAGAACAGGACAAACTCATTCAAATGGGGACTCTAAAATCCAAGTCACATGCCCTTGTGGTGAATAAGGGAAAGAAAATGAAAAGAAGAAAGAAAATAAGGACCAACCTAAGAAAGAAACCAAGACTAACCAACCCCCAACTAATCCCAACACTAACACTTCAACTTCTGAGCCTAAAGTGAAGAAGGAAAAGTTTAAGTTCTTCTATTGTAAGAAATCTTGGCCATGATGAGCATCATTATTTTGGAAACAAATTGATCACTTAACTCATTTTCTTGAGAAAATAAAATAAGTGTTCTTGAATCCGTTAAACAAAATGCTCAGAAGGGCAAGTCTTCTAAAGCAAAGGAGTCTAAAAATGAAAAGAATAAAGGTATGGCCCTCATAGCTAGATTAGCTCCATCATCAACTTGGATTATTGATTCCAGTGCCTTGCACCACATGGATTCATCAGAGGTTGAATTCTCTAGCATTGAACCATGTGGCATGTCCCAAATCACGTTGGGTGATGACACTCATGTGTCAGTTTCTGGTAGTGGATCAATAGAGATAGAAGGTGGAACATTTAACCAAGTGTTGAGTGTTCCCAATCTCTCTACCAATATCCTATTGGTTTACAAAGCACCCACCTTGGTGAAGGAATGCGAGTGGATTTGGTCCTAACTCGATGATCATTTGTGAGCTTAAATCGACTACACATCTGTGGGTGAGGGAAAGGCGAGATCACCATTCATGGTTGTATACCTTTTCCCACTTCTCTTCGATTTGATGCCCAATACCTTCTCACTCATGTAAATGAGGTTAACAAGATATGGCATGAGTGTTTTGGGCATCTAAATTATCGTTACCTTGAACAATTGAGCCAAAATGAAATGGTCAACGGGTTACCCCAAGTTAAGTTTTCTAAAGGTCTTTGTGAGGGTTGCACTGAAAAAAACTTTGATAAGGGAAAATCCTGGAGAGCTACTCGTCCCTTGGATCTTGTTCATAGTGATGTTTCTAGCCCCTTTCCATCTCCTTATTTCACTAGAGCTCTATATATACTAACCTTCATTGATGAATTTTCACGTTATACTTGGGTATATTTCTTAAGCTTAAGTCTGAAGTCTTTGAGAATTTTTAAACTTTAAGGATCTTGCTGAGAAACAAGCAGAACGGTCTATCAAGGTTCTTCGAACCGAAAATGGAGGCAAGTATGTGAGCAATAGGTTTGAGGATTTCTACTTCTAAGGGGATTGCTTGCAGTATGTACATTTCTTACAACTCTTCCCAAAATGGAGTCAGTAGAAAGAAAGAACCAAACTTTAAAGGAGATGGCCACTTGTATGGTTCACTCGAAGTCCCTTCCTCCACAGTATTGGGCTGAAGCAATGAATTGTGCTTATTACATTCAAAATCATGTTCCACACAAGGCGTAAGAGGGATGACACCCTTTGAAGCTTGGTTTGGACATAAGCCTGATGTTGAGCACTTTCGAGTCTTCAGATCCAAGGCTATGGCTTGGATTCCCAAGAAGAAACGTAAGGCATTGGATCCACAATCCAAACCTTATATCTTTGTCGGGTATCCTGATGGTATGAAGGGATATCGATTGTTTAAACCTACTACCCATGAGCTCTATATTGAGAGGAGTGTGAAGTTTGATGAGTCATCCTTGACTTTGACTTCCACCGAGGTTCTTTTGCCCACTGATTCAGATTCTGACTTGTCAGATGATGATGTTGTTGAGTGAGTTCCTCCTCTCCCTACTCCTCCCGATCCTAAAACTTCGAGTCTTATAATTCTGAGCAAGAGTGATGATGAGGACTATGTCCCTTCTCACTCGAGTGAAGAATCTTCCGACTCTGAGCTTGAACCTTCGGGACCTCTTTGGGCTAGGAAAATTCTATAAGAGTACTGGAGATTTAGTTGGAGATCCTTTAGATGAGATACATACACACTCATGTTTCATTGACCCCACTCATTCTTCACTCTCGCTTTGATCCACCATCTTCCGGGAAGCTTCTGGGATTCTTGAGTGGGATTCTTCTATGGATGAGGAGTATTCCTCACTCATAAAGAATGACACTTGGGATCTTACCCCTCTTCCGAAAGGAAGAAAATTCATTCGGTGTAGGTGGATATATCAAACAAAGTATGGAGCCAATGGAGAAGTTAAGAATTATAAAGTGTGACTTGTAGCTAAGGGTTTCTCCCAGGTAGCTAGGGTTGATTACTTAGAAACCTTTGCTCCGGTTGTGAAGATGACTTCCATTCGGATGACCCTCGTTATCACGCTGCCATTAATAGATGGGAAGTCCACCAGATGGACATTAAGAGTGCCTTCCTTCATGGGGACCTAGAGGAAGAGATCTATATGGAACAACCTCCAAGTTATGTCCATGATCCATCCCTCGTTTGTAAGTTAAAGAAGTCTCTACACCTTAAACAAGCCCCTCGAGCTTGGTATGCCAAGATGGACTCCTTTTACTTGCATCAGGGTTCACTTGGTGTCACTTTGACCCAAATGTGTATATTCTGCATGGCAAGATGACTCCATGCTTATTCTTGTTCTCTATGTTGATGACTTGTTGATCACGGGTAGCTCTTCCTCTATCATTGATTCTGTGAAGATATCCTTGGCCAACAAGTTCTCCATGTCTAACTTAGGATTGCTTCATTACTTTCTTGGGATCCAAATTTCACAATCTAACTTAGAATTATGATCTCACAGCCTAAGTACTCTCTTGATTTGCTTGCTTGGTTTCACATGTCTGATTGCAAGTCCTCACCTACTCCTTTTCTTTCTGGGGTCAAGTTGGTTTTGATTGCTCTTCCCCCTTGGTTGATGGTACCCTTTATTGGTACCGATTTGTGGGAGCTTGATCTACCTTACTCACACTTATCCATATCTTTTGTATGTTGTTGGGATCATGTCCAGATTTATATAGGAGCCTCATGATCTGTATTTAAAAGCAACAAAATGGATCCTTCACTATGTTCGTGGCACTCACACCGATGGGATTCATTACTTAGGAGGGAATGAGATTAACTTGGTTGGATTTACGCACTCAGATTGGGCTAGTGATCTAGATCATCAAAATTCTACCTCAGTGATACAATTTCACTCTTGGTTCAGTCCTATTTGGTCCAAGTCAAGAAGCAAAATGCCATTGCCATATCATCAAAAAAGAAAATATAGAGGAGTAAGTTAATGCTGCCACCAAAAGTCGTTTAGTTATAGGTTATATCTTGACAAGAGTTTGGCATCCACTTTCGAGAAGCCTACCATTATCTACTATGAAAACATGAGCACTATCTCAATTTGTAGAAATCCATTTTAGCATCAAGTGGACAAAGCACATTTAGATTCACATGCACTTAATACGGGAGCTGATACATGTAAACATCATCGACATACAATATGTTCATAAAGCTGATCGAGGTTCAGCAAACATATTCTCCAAGCCCTTCACTGAGGTGAAGTTTCTTCACTTGTAGTCTCTTCTTAGGGTGAGGTCTTCTACAATACCCATCTTCTTCGGGGCTATATAGTCCTCCTTATCCTCTTATTCTTTCCGTAAAGATGTTGTTTGTATATGGGCACCTTATCGTGCATTTAGTTAGCCGGGCCCCATTAACACATCTTTCTTAGTAGTCTAGGGAGTCTTCTTTCTATTCTAGCTTACCTGACCTCTTCCTCGCATTTGATGAAGGGGGTGTTGGTGTGTGTGACATGCCTAGTCATCATCCACATCACCTCGGTGAGTCATCTCACCTCATGGGTTAGAGTCATAGGTCTTAGGAAGTCAAATGACAAGTGTGTCAATATTCTATCATAGAATCTATCATTGTCATTTGCATTAGCACATCATAGAGTTACATTCCTTATTTGGAATTGTAATTCCTCCTTTAGTGGCATCATATGCATCGGTCACATCATATGCATCAGTGGAATCATTGATATTATTTCCTTGTTTAGGCATGGGGGTTACACAACACCCCTGTTTGTACTTCCTTTTTTGATCTATGAGCATGAGAAGACCTGTTTTCTTATTTGTATATTCTCTCCATTGTTTCTAATCTTCATGCTTATGGTGCATTGGAATTTTCTTTTGACATTACCATCTGAGCGTAACTTCATTGTGGTGCATTGTTTTCGACATCATTTCTGCGAATCCCTCTTTCATTCTCTTCCCTCACACCTTCTAGGTGATCTTGGGAACCAAAAATAGTTCAATACCTTTCTATTGATTTTTAAAACAACAATTTAAATTTGGATAAAAAGGAAATAAATTGGCATTTGGTTTATAGGCATTTTTCATTGTTTTCAAAGCTAGTGAGTTTGTTCATTGCGTATGCTCTTCCTTTATGTCTTAGGATGATCTTGGGAATCAAAAACAACGCTCAAAATCTTCTTTTATGATGCTCAACTACTAATATTGGTGTGTAGGACCAAATATCGCTTACAAAAGAAGCAAATTCTACATGAATTCTAACTAATTTTTGTAGGTGCTAAACCAAGCAGTATAAAACCAAATTAAGCTCAAAAGATAAAAACACACCATATTCAAAACACTTGATTAGAGGTTCTGGATAAGGGTAAACCCATTTTATTTAAAATAGAAAAATTATCTTTGGAATATGTCTTAAGCTACAATAAAAGATATGTTCCTAGGGGAACCCCAAAGTAGTCCATTTCGCAAGAGGGAACCTTGTGGATGAAACAGAAGTGCTCCATTACCCATTTGACTAGTTATACATTTGTGAGTTAGAGTCAAAACTATCTCCATCAGTAATCAGAAGTGAAAACACAACCGATTACATTTTTATGCTCATTGTGTCAAAGGGGTAAAATAAAGCCGAGATACTCCAAGACTAGTCAGTGTGACTTTCTTGGAAAATCAAGATCAATTCCCTGAGAGGTATTTTGTGACACCTATTAGAGAGCTACCAGAAGCCATATTGCATCTCCATCCCACTTTTCTATTATCAAGCCATCATGTTTTATAGATCTCTCATGAAAAGAAAACTTGTTTGGAGTCAAAACCTTGTTATTTGAACAAAGCAAGAGTCCACTTAAGTTAAAACTAAGTGTTATTCATCATGGGACCTATGACATGTTACTTTGTCTTAGTTTTCCACTTGTCTTAAGACAAGGTGAAACACTGAAGTTATGCTTAGTTTGTTTCATCCTCACTTGATCTACACCTTTGCTATCTTGTTTTCCATTTTGGTACAAGAGAGAACAAAAATGAGATACCTTAGAATAATCATGTCCATCACTTTTGTAATCTTCTTTCGCATGACTAGGTTAGTAAATGCGAATAAATGTAAGTTTTGAAGTGTGAATGGTATACATAATTATATTCTAGTAGGCCATAATTATCTCAAAACAATATTGAGAAAATTATCATCGTAGTTAGGATTGAATCATCATTTATCCTCCTTATAATTTTTAATTTTCACATCGCTGCCAAATTACAATACTTAGATCTCATTTCTAGTAAACGTAATCTAAGTGTCCATATGGTGGACATTACACTACCCATCTTAGAACTACAATACTTAGCATACTTTGATGTTTTTTTATTTCAAACATTACCTCTATCTCAAAGAGTGTTGATTACTTTGTTTGCATCATATCTGATACTAGTGTGACACTAATACCTCGCTTTCGCAAAGTCTTGGGTAGCGATTTTAGTAGAAGTATCATTTTCAGGGTGACTAACATATGTAACCTCCATTTGTTTTAGGGTTCAAGTCTTGCTTGACTTTAGATTTGTCACTCATAAGTATCCTTTGATTAGAGATCACATCAACCCCTTGCTAATACTTATGCCTTGTTCATTTCAAACTTGACTTAAGTATTAACATTGTGTTGATCATATAACGTCGAACTATCTTTGAAAACACTAACATATGGTGTATTTTCTTGATTGATTGATTGGTTTACTCGAAAATTTCATGATTGTTTCATATGACTTGATTGATTCCTTATTATTTTGGTCCATTTATTGACATACTTTGAAACCATAGGAAAATTGTTACACAATACACCTAGGTTTTTTATACCCTTGAGTACATTAGACGAAACCTTGTGTAAACAAAACTTACGACAGTCCATATCATGACAATGGAATCTAAGAGGCATGAGTTAAACCATTTTCGAATCCTTTTATAATTTAGGTCCCCATTCTCTCAAGTAAAGGAAATAAACGAGTTAGTTGATCATAGTGGAGACAAGAGTGATTCATTTAAAGATATTGACAACGTTGATGTCTCTCAATTGGATGAATTCCTATTCTGAAATAGAGATCAAGTGCTTACACAAGTTCTAGAGCTAGGTGCCACAATACCATATACCTTAACAAGAATCCCTCACCAAGATACAAATAGAAGGAAGAAGAAACACAAAGACCTCCCATGGATGATAGCATTGAAGGAAGACATGCTTCTACCTTTGCACCATACATGGAAGGTGAAACATCAAGACAAAGAGGTGGTTCTCAGACCACCACCCCTTAAAATGCATTGACTGCTTGAAGTTAGAGTAGAATGTGAAAATGAGAGTTATCTCATCTCTCAAAATGACAAAGAAGAGGACCCTCAAAATGAAGAAGTCACTATACAAATCCAAATACAAACCCTTAGCCAAAAGCTAGTGAGCTTAAGTTCATTCAGTAAGAACACAGGAAAGGGTACACGTTAAGAAAAACCTAGAAATGACTAAGGTTAGTGAAATTTATACTGAACACCCTTAAAGATTAAGCCTTTAAGAAAAATTGAGTGCTTAGACCATCTTCTCCTACGAAAGAGCAACTCTTTATGCAAGAGTTACAATCAATGAAAAATATGCTTACAACTCTTCAAGAAAGTAATGTAGGCCATAGTAAGAAATATCAATATGAGGAGCTATGTCCTTATCCTTTAAAGAGACATGTTGCTAACACCATTTCCAAAAAATTTGATTGCCCAAAATTTGATAAATATAAAGGCAAGGGTGATCCTCATGATCATGATAAAAGTTTTTATATGGCTTGCTAAGAATTATCCTATAGTTAAAAAAATACCTCATACATTTTGTTTCCTCGTAGTTTCGGGTGAAGACAAGCATTATGAAATGGTTCCTACATTTACCAAAGGCCAAGTCACATGGCCTATGCTAGAAGAAAAATTCATCCATCATTTCTCATTTAACATGGAGAATTATGTAACCATGTTAGACCTTTGTAATTCTAAACAAAGACCAAACGAAACCTTTCACAATTTCTTCTACAACAATGGTGTGGGTTAGCTAGTTGCTTCCTTGCATAAGTCACCTAAGAAATGATTGGTTAGTATCTTTGTGCCCAATTTGAATATGGACATTACATTCCACTTACAAATGCATTGTGTTACTAACTTCAAGGAATTTATTGAGAAAGGAAGCCAAATCGAGAAGGATTTAATAGTGAAGGGAACAATAAAACCCTTCTCAAAAGACAAACAAGATTCAAAACCTATGCAAGAGAAGCCTAAATTATTTAATGTAAAACAAGAATTTTGTAGGTAATGGCATCATAGACTCTAAATGAGCTCAAACATTCCAAGTTGTTCAAAGTAGTCTTTCAAACTAACAAAAGGGCCTATTCAAAATCCATTAAACGAAAAGTGTTTACTCCCCTCACCAATTCACTATCCATGATTTTGAAACAATTAGAGGTGGTAAACATGGTTCAATATCCAACCACTTGCCTTACACAGATGATGCACCCAAACCAGATGGTATAGAGAGTATGATTACTACAGATTTCATCCCTATCAAGGGGTATAAAATAGACAAGTGTTTAAAACTAAGACACTTTATTCAAGATCTCATAGAGGATGGGAAGATTGAAGTGGATTCACCTGAATTAGGAAAAGGGCCTAATGGAAAAATGGGAATCTTCAAACAACCCCTCTCCTAATCATAATAAACAAGGAACGAAGAATCCGGATCAAGGTCAGTCATCTAATGACTATAGAGCTACCAATTATGCCATATACTCCGCTAACAACCCCTTTTATTTGCTTATAGGTTGTATTCATTCATCCAATGAAGAAATAAATATAATAAACATCATTAGCATTGATTGTGTCATGGGAAAATGACGTGCTCGCCAGTGATCCTAGAACCTCTTAGTTTTACCCCTTAGAAAAGCCAATATGATTTAGTAGATCAACTTTAGAACACTCTGGCTAAGATTTTAATCTTAGACCTTCTCAAAATATCAAGCTCATATACATATATTATTTATAAGACCCTTCAAGGGTCAGGAGTGTCAACGGACGTCAATCCTTCACACCTTCAAGCTATGATTTCTAATCTTTCCCAAAATTATTATGTCTCCTTTGACCAGAGTGAAGTCCCACTCAATAATCACATGCATAACTTACCCCTATACATTGAGGTATTTGTTACTCACAAAAGATTAAAATAGTGCTTGTGGATAATGGGTTGGGTCTAAATATTTATACCTTGAATCTCATCAGATAACTAAGACATACAAAAGTAGAGCTAGATTCTCATGTAATCACAATCACGACTTATGATAATGCCGAGTGGGAATCATTTAGAACCATCAGACTCGCATGGGAAGTATGAACCAAAATCATAATATGAATTTCCACATCCTTGATTTGGATCTTCCATATAATATGCTCCTAGGTCACCCATGGATCCATTCCATGCAGGCCGTGTACCTGTTATCCAAAATAAGCCCATGCTTATTTTTGGCTAACTCCTCCTCCTTTCCTTTGCTGGTACTTAAAATGATTTTTTTGCATGCTTTAGGGACTCAAAATTTTCTAGATATGGCTTCATAAGATAGATTTTCTTCCCCTTTCTAGAAAGGTAAAGAAGTCCTCCTAACTCCTTGTATTTTTTGAGTTACGGCTCGACGGAGTTTGGAGGGGAATTTTTCTGGGGCGGCCGTGGAGGAAGAAATTTTTCCAAGGAAAATTGGTGGATTCAATGGAGGTGAGGAGAAAACTTGACACTTAGCCCTTTTTTCTAAAAGGCGCAAATTCATAAGCTTGCTCGCAAGCTCGTGAAGGGGAAGGAGTGCACCGTGAGCAAATGGGAAAATTGTTGGCACTTAGCCCTTTTAGGCAAAAAAACTCAAAGGAAAAATTTGACCCGAAAGCCCGCAGAGGAAAATAAATTGTTGAGGCTGGAAACCAATCAAGATGCCATGTGTCCATTCATCAGGGATTGGGGCGTCGGGAGGATTTTGGAAATTTTTCCAAAGTTGTAAAAACACAAAAGGAAAAAACGGAACCACATCTCCACAAAGAAATCGAAGATGCCACGTGTCTCTGGAGCAACAGTGTCAGCAGAGGAGGATTTTGGAAAATTTTCCAATTTCGTGAAAAGGGGAAAATGATTATTTTGAATCCATGGATCATCCAGAAGGTGCCATGTGTCATGTGCACTTGAGGGGCCATAGAGATTTTCAAGAAATTTTTCCAAAAGGGAAAAATTTAAAGTTTGACCCCGCCGACCCCAATTTTGACTATGTTTTTACCAGTTTTTCCCTAAATCTCCAGAGGCCATATCTTTCAATCCAAAGCTTAGATTTTCATGATTTTGGTATCAATGGAAATATGTTGAAATCCTCTACATGGTGGAAACTTAAATTTTAAATTTTGATGGAGTTTTATAGGAGAAAAATGGGAAAATGTCTCAAGACGGGAAAATTACAGAACCGAATTCCCCAACCACCAAAATTGATGAAGTATGGCATCCATTTCTTCTCTAGCATGGCTGAATGCATTGAAAAATGGATTTATAAGGGTTCCCTTACTGTTTTAATGAATTTTTTTCGGTGGTTGGAGATGTCAAATCGATTTTCCCGCATTTCTCATTTCCTTCATTATGTTCGGGTTTATGATAAAAGCTAGTTTTGGCTCATTTGTAAGGTTGTTCATCCTTCTTCTCTACCTCTCCTTCTTTTCTTCCCTAGGTCGAAAATAGAGTTTGAACCTCCTCCCCTACTCTGTAATGGCATTTTTGCCCTCTTACCCATGAAATGATGCGCTGTGTAAATTCTCCGAGCAATAAAAACATGTTTTTGTGATGCATTTGTCCATCCGCTTATTTTTCTTTGTTGTTTTCCTTACTCTCTTCATTACAAGGTATGTTTACATGTTTGGATATTCATTACAGGTTTTGAGTCGTGGTTTATGGAGTTTAGGAACATTTTATGTGTGAAATCCATCTTTGGTCTATGATGCACTTGTCCATCCTTTCCATCAAGCTTCACTCTTCTTGTTCTACTGACGTTTTGATAGATAATCAACACTTTCCTTCTCTCGGGTGTATCACCGCTTTAGTGTGAGGCTCTATTTTTTCTAGTTTTTATTTCTCTCCATGTCTCCTCGAAGTTAGATTAGGATTAGATTAGCTTGCCTACACTGAATAGCTTCGTGGTAGGTAGTTTAGAAGAGTAACCAACTTCTCTCTGGAGAGCTTTCCCATTTGCAAAGGTCACACACTTTCGGGAAAGCTCAATGTTGTGAAATCACACCAAATGAATTTTCCTTAGAAAAGCAGAGATACATAACTCATTCGGGGGTGTCAGAATTTGTACTAACAGATTTTGGAAAGCCCTTGCTGACACCGGGTTGATATTTCATCTATCTTTATCGTGCCTCATGCAAAAACAACAACCGACAACACCATGCACCACTAATAGTTTTTTTCATGATTCATGGTGGGACCTTAGAGGTCTTCCACTTCATATTTTGTAGGTTGGTGTGTTCCTATGAATATTTCAGCCTTTTGAGGATATCATAAAGACATCTAAGGACTCCATCTAGTCAAAAACCCATCTCTCAAGTCGTAGATCTTCTTTCCATTCATTTTCTTTCATTTTTCATTCATTCTTCTTTCCATCCCTTTCACTCTTTTTTCCATTCCATGAGGTTATGCAATCATGACTTCATTTCCATCATGGAATTCACATTTACAATAAGTAAAGAAAGACATTCCACCTCCAACATGTGCTTTTTACAAACTCCTTCAAATCAGCATTTTGAACAAATTCAAAACCATCATGATTACCCATAATGAGCAATACCAAAATCAGCTTTAGTTATGAAACATATCAAGAGAAAGGTATGCATGCAATGATAGAAGTTAAATGCAAGATGCTTGGTCTCACAGAGAAGATCCAAACAATGGAGGCAAAAATGGTGCAATAAGAGCTACAACTCAAATGGAGGCTTTCGTAATTGTTTATGGGTGGCACTTGTCCATGGATGGCTCCTTTTCCAAGAATGCTTCACCCTTAGGAGAAGCCGGAATTCAAGGTGGATATGCCGCCTCAACTCGTGCATAATGGATAGTGGAGATAGGGGCCTAGCGAATTTGAGTGTCAGAAAGTAAACTTGACCATGATGGGTAAGCTCTACACCATCATCTATTTTTTCTCTTTCCATTCCTCAAGCTAAACACCATCTCATTTTGAATGCCAAATTCCAAATCCATGCACCACGCTGCTCTCAAGTGTTGATTTCATTTCTCCATTCCTAGTCTTCCACCTCATCTCAATTCTTCCTCGTCCTTTTCCCTTCCAAATAGTCATCCCCTCCAAACAAACAAGAATTTCCACCTTCCCTCCACCACAAATAATTGCAAAACCGGTTGAAACCCAACCCATCCCTCCTCTTGCTTTCCCAAATCCATGTTGGGAAGAAAACAATCAAAAAGCCAGTCAAGGAGAACAACAAAAAGAAGAACCAAACAAAGAAGAAAAAATCAGAAGTTTGGTAAGCTTGGCTCTCAAATTTAGGATAACAAAGATCCCCTTGATGGTTAAGCCTATAAAGGAGGTAAAAGTCAAGAACAAAGTGGTGGCCAAGGTTGATTTTATAAAGAGAGAAGCAAGAAGTAAGTAGTCATGAAAGTCATGCAAGAGTGTAGTGTCCATGTTTCAGCATCACAAGAAGATGCTGATCCAACAAGTCGGGCACAATCAGCCATGGAAGAGGAAAACTCTAAAAGAGATCTTCAGTAGTCCAAATTAGTCCCTCTAGAACAAACATATTGAAAAGTTTGATTTTTCAAACTTCACTAGTGCAGAGGAAGAGGTCATTCAAGAGTGCAATATTGTTCCTCAAGCAATAGAGGAAGGAGAAGATGCTTCCAAACGAAGAGAAGAGGAGTACATTCCAAACTATGGAGGAGAAAAGTGCAGATCCAAAGCTTTCAACACAAAACAGACCATGTAAGAACCTTCAGCTTCTTCCTTCTACTTCATTCTCTTCAAGCTCCAACGTTTTAAGAAGAGTTCATCTTTTAAACTCCATCTTTGTGAATGAAGATAACCATGGTGACTGCCGCATGTATCAAAAGAACAATTATGGAAGAGATTGAGCACTTTGTAGCAGTGACAACAAGGAGGCGCTTTATCTATCGACATTTGGAGGACTTTTTTAATGGAGAGGAACTAGTTTGAAATCACATTGTTTTCTCCTTCATAATCCAATCCTTTCTAAGCACATGAGCCTATTGTCAGCGAAGGAGAGAATTTATTTTAAAGAGCCTACACTTTATAAGAGTTTCTGCAATCAAATCTGGGAGATTAAATCTTCCATGTTCTCTCATCGGAGGAAGAAGAGACCTCTTGGGAGTAATTCTGTTTGTCCAGCAGGCAGCGTCATACAATGACTGAATGCTACAGACACCACGATTCTCATCAACTAAGCTTCCGTATAATGGTACTACTAAGTTTTTTATTATCGATTCTACTCCGACTCATTTCCTCGGGGTAATAACTGAAAGGCTGCCAAGGTTATCCTGTATTCATAGCAAAAATCGATAACTCCCGTGAGAGAAGTCAAGAAGCATTATCAAAGCTAATGATATTTTTCGGAATGCCAAATCTCGCGATGATATTTTTCCTTGATGAAGTCAGCAAAACAACTTTAGAAGTGGTATTTTAATAGGTATAACCTCCACCCATTTGGTGAAGTAAGCTATTGCAAGTTAGGACATAGCTATGTCTCGAACCTGATTGTGATGTAGTGCTCTATTCAAAGTTAATTCCTATCATTCGAATGGTTCATCGATAATGACTACCAGGAAAAAGAAGCCACTTTCTTGGTTTGCCAACAAACTGTCTGGCACAGAATCACATTTTGCTACCAGTGTGGCCGTACTCTTGAAATAGCATTGGCCAATAGTACCTGGTTCGTAATGATCTTGTGTGTCACGACATGGAAGAAGAAAATACCCACTACCTTTTGGCCAATCGCTTAAAACTCTCAAGTAACTTTTACTCAAGCCGCTACGTCATTCAACGATTGCACTGAAGGTGAAGATGCCATCAATCCCACGCTTTATGCACTCCTCATTCCGTGATGACATATCTAGCTGCTCTTCGAAGCTTTATAGTATGCTCTCTTTTTGAAGTTAGATGAGCTTCGGGCACTCACTCAGTAAGTGAGAAAGAAGGAGAGTATCGAATACCACCATCGCCATTGCCATGGTAAATAGAACCATGGTGTAAAGAGAATCACTTTTTCTCCAACTCCGCCTTGTGTCCCATTAATGCAATCATCTTTTTCTCGTAAGGTCTTCGAATATTTGTTTTCAGCCATGTCAGACATATAGTGCCCCCGCTTCTTACTACCAAACTTGGTCAGTTTTTTTATATCTAGCCATCACTTCTGACCTTTCAGAATCCAATTCCTCTCAAGCTCCCTAACTTGAACGAAGTA